>JASDQU010101575.1:0-38515 GCA_032191745.1 Picea mariana | reverse complement strand
CTCAGCTTTGTGTTGAACTCCAATATTGCCGATACAAGACTCAACAAAGTAGGAATCAACCAAAAGACTTTCTTGGTCTGGAGGAACAATCCTGCCAAATTTAAAAGCTTTAGTGTTTTCTCTTCGGACAATGACAAGTTGACCGGGAGAAGAAAATTCTTGTCTGAAGCCATGATAGCGTGGTCTTCAAGTATCATACAATCCAGTGCTTCTGATAACGGCATGACACCACCTGTAACAACTGATTTCCAGAAACTTTTATAACCCTTCAAACACACAAATTTTTTACCAACTGAATTACCAATAGATTCCATCAGTTGTTCCATAAACAGCAGATTATGCCAAATTGCATCAGTAATGTAGTAAGACATTTCCTCATTGACGAACAACTTGTTTCCGTCCCTTCTTTCTAGTCGGAAATGATTGCCCAAGTAGGACAATTCCATAATCTCAGGTATCTCACCACCTACTATGTCTGGCATGGCGACCAAGTCTTCATGTAACCCTGGAACCTTTGTCAGTACAGCGCAATTAACTCTCTTGAAGACCCTGCCTGGGCAATACTGCAATGCTGCATAAGCTGGGGACAGGTGGAAGGGCAGCAGCGACAACAACCATCCCATCACGCCTTGTACAAGTCCCCCCACCGGGGTCAGCTTCACAAATTGCCATAACCCAAGAGTGACTTGGAAGGCCAGCAGGAATTTACTCACAATTTTCTGGACTTCTTCCATTATCAAAATTCCTCTACAAACGATGAACAACAACTTACTGAGTCAGTGTACTCATCTGTCTCCTCATCCTCTGCTTCTTATCCTTCATCCTTTTTCTTTACTTCGAAGGAAAACATTTTCTTTTTTCCGCCCTCTTCTCTTTCGATTATTCCTTTTCTTCTTTGTACTGTTACGCATTTTTTTTTTCCGAGCATAATCTTCTTTTATTCAAATATTCATCCCTCACCGGTCACGCACAGTATCACAAGGCTGTCCTTAGACCGAGAAACATTTGAAGACATTTTCTCTTTGTGATTGAGTTCAATTCAACAACTTAGATATTTGTGATTGAGTTCAAAAATTTATACCCTACACGTCAATCTTCTTCCTTTACTTTGACGGCAAAACTTGAAAAAAGCACCACGTCAATCTTCTTCATGCTAATCCTGTCCGCACCAGGAACGGATTTCTTCATTATCAATTTCCAGTCTTTTGTCGTCGTCATATTTCTACGAAGGTATGCATATTCAGTCTCTATTATTCCTTTTTCTACTTTGTGCAGCCATGTTCCTTCTTCCAATCTTCTTTCTTCTTTGAGCAATTTTGCAGTCCTTGCTTCTTCCAGCAATCATGCATTTTCTTTTTTCGACGACATCTTCTTTATTCCCATCATCTTTCATTGCTTACCCACAATGCTTTTTATTCCCATCATGTTTCACATGTAAACCCATTGTTATAAGGCCCTCCATGTCCCAAAAATATCGAGCAAAGAGAATATGGGGAGGGCATTTTCTTTTTAATTCAATGTTACAACTTAGATAATCTTAAAGAATATTACAACTTACAACTTAGATATGATTGACATAAATGTGTATACCTTATCCTTTTCTTTCACATAGAGACCAAACAATCACATGGACAATCTCATACTTCATGTTACCCTCTGCAATTTATCAGTAGGATGTAATTTATCATATAGATAATTGCGAATTGCAAGTGCAAGGTTTCAAGTAGGATGTCATTTATCATATAGATATTTACGAATTGCAAGTGCTATACTTTGTTTCTACCTAGAACAAGAATGGTTGAACAATAATAAGTGTTTTGAATGTTGGAATCAACAACATTTCATATACCAAAAAATAATTTAATGCAATTAGTATACCAAAAAAGAATATAATCACTGGTTGAGTGAGATATTATGTCTGGAAGCATTAGCCCTTTTTATGATAGGTTCTGATAACTCTTATTGAAGCATTAGCCCTTTTTATGATAGGTTCTAATATCTCTTATTGAAGGATATGTCTGGGGTTCGACGAAGGTGTTTCATCAGTCCGATCATTCTATCAATCACATTCATATCTTTTGTAATGTGAAATAACGCTTAAAATAAGTATGCATGTAATCTAGAGAACGCACTTGTGGCTGATGATCTGGAGTAGGTGGATTCCAAAAACAGTTGAAACAATTTGAATATAGAGTTGGATCCGTTCTCAATTCCTCGTTGCTCAAGTCATAGGTAACAGGTCTAAGGTATAACCCAAAAATCTGGATCTCCTATGGCTTCAGAGTTTATTCTTTATGGTGAAGTCCAACTATCTGGAAAAAAAATCTGGGAAAGCATCGTCTATGCCCGACCCAACAAACAAATGGACGGGGTTGTATCTAAAAAAGGAAGTAGGGAAGAAGCCGTATAAAGCTGAAGGAGGGGGGATGTCATGCCCAAGAAAGAAACAAATGCCCATAAAGCACCAAAAATTTCTAAATATTTATATTATATCTCACAACAATTTAATTTGTTGTGACAAGTCATGCAATTGACACATGTAGACAACATATTCATAATACATAAAAAAAAATCTAAGTCAATACACATGACAGATTATCTTCGATTTCTTCTCCAACCCATTTAAATATGGTATCTCCATGCCCTCCATTTTGTAACAGGTATAATTTGTATGTATGTTACAAGTAGCAAATAATTAAATGATGCATGCTCTACATTTATATAATGCAGGGTTCAAGCCCACAACTAAGGCATGCTGCAGAGCTGGAGGCAATTACAAGTAGCAGATAGTTGTAGAGCCATGAAAAAGCGCTTCAAGAATTCTCACAACACTTCTCCACAAATCTCTCGGAGCACTGAACCGGAGAACCTCCGAAGAGCTCAAATATACGGTGCACGATCTCCCAACATCCAACAACTAGGATCTTCTACGGGACTCTGGCCTTTGAGAGTCCTTGATTCACAACACCGCCAATCCTCCGGAGTGCTGAACTTTGAAGTGACACAATCAACCTCCATGTGTCCTCTCAAACGAACAAACAAGATGAACTACAGCCTTCGGGCCTTCAGAAACTTTCCAACCACACACTCTGCCTCCTCTAAAATCTAATCCAATGAAATGGCAGATCCTTCGTCCATGTGTCCCCCTTGAATGGACGACCAAGATTAACTACGACCTTCGAGCCTTCGAGAGTTCTCACAAATCTACACTTTTATTTCCTCTAGAGTGCCAAGTCTCCAAACTTCTAGATCTGGTGCCACGTGTCCTCTGTGTTCAACGACCGATATTTTCTCTGGATCCCGACCATTTGGGAGTTCTTGAATCAACTCAATGGTGCTTATGCTTATTTAAGATATGCATATTTATAAGTTGCAACTGTAAAATCTACAATTTTGGCACTTAATATCCAGGCCAACAACAACATAACATAGGACGAAAAAAATCCATGAAAGTCTATCTATAGTAGACGTAATATTTCTCTGGTCAATTTAAACCACCACATTTTTAGCAAAAGTTATTTCTCTCATCAATTGAATTACCATTTTTTCTACTGGAGTTCAGATCTACACAAGTTTTGTTTCTGGATTCTTGCAACTTTCGCATATTTCCTTCCACCTCTGCAAAGTCTCCAACATCCTACCAAACAAAATGTAAATGGCTTTGTTCTCAATTTAAGATGTCTTAAGATTAGATAGACACCGATTTATAGATGCTAGAGTAAAATTTAAGTTTAAACGAAGGCATTGTTTGAAGAAATAAGAAAGTAAATGAGGAAAATTTTCCATTCTTTATGATAGTTTGGTAGTACTAAATAGTGCTCCTTTTTCCTACCTCTAAAGTCCATCTCTTTGAAGAAAGAGAATCTAGATGAATACTAGTGAAGATCCACTACAATGAGAAACTTGGTATAATATATTAACAATGAGAAATTGAGTTAATAAAGAGAAATTATTTAAGTTAGGAAGGATAATTTGTACCATCAGGTTGTAATACAAACAAAGTATTGGAATTGGTAGCTTGTTATTTTCATTGATGTCAAAATTACGACTGTATGCATAGTTTATGTCAAATAAGTATATGCAGAGATTATGTCAAACAATTAGCAGAGAATGAAAATGTCAAACAATATGCAGAGATTCAAGCTCAGAAGGAAGGACAATAGTCGAAGCTTAGAAGGGAGAGCACATTGCAGAAATGCTATCGGGATCGAAATCCCCACATGAAAACTCCAAAAGATTTAAGGAAGAATCATGTTCGTTGAGATAGTTTTCAGGAGTAATTGCAACCATGAGATCAGTTAGATACACTAATCAAAGACAAATCGAAGTATAGTGTAAGTTTCAGGACATTGGAGACAAGGCATGAAGTGCCTGATTAAAGGACAACCACATTTCCAGGACCTCTACAAATGCCACAAATATTGCGTGGCAATTTCAATTTGAGCAGCCTATGCACAATGAATTCAGATATAATTTCCATTTGACACGATCTCTGTAGGAAGAATTCCTTTTTAACTCGATTCCTATAACTAACTGTTAGAATAATTGTAGCGCCACACAATGACCTTGTAATTTTGAAATTAACCATGGACATTGTAATGCCGAAAATAAGACCTTTTTTTCAGTGTAATTTTTATATAGGTTGTTGTACTTGGCTTTTGCAGTGACTAAAATCTAAAAACAACCAAAATCACCTAAGATAATAGTGATGCAATTATAGAGCCAAAATCTAAGCTTCATAGTCCTAGGAAAACTGTAAAGCTATAAAAAATGCAGTTCTCAAACTTTGTTTACATCAACCTCTTGGGTGTCCATCTATTTAATTGTTGATTTCTTGTTGAATTGTTGATTTCAGTTTACATAAATATGTACGCCAAAGTCCCCTGACATAAAAATTTCTAGCTTCCCTGAGAATCTATATGCTTCTCACAACATTGGGTCTGCATTCAACATGATATAAAAAAAAAATTCCAACAAGCCAATATCATCAATAGTTCTGTAAATGATAACATGCATATTATTTCCTTGAGAGTCAAGGAGTGATCAGTCCAAACAGTTCAAACCTATATTCACAATATACATTTAGTGCCATATATAATTTCTTTAAATTGTTGTGTATGCATGTGGATGGTAAAGTTGAGGGTGATGATGTACCTAGCCACGTTTCTTATACTTGGAATAACAAAGACTTAAAGCTCCAACCTTTCTTTCTGAATTGAAACCTGATGCTTTGTATGATTACTTTGATCTCTCACAACCCCATGTCTCAGAGATCTCTAGCTCTCTACATCGCATGTCTTAGATCTCTCTACATTGGAGGAAACTCATAAATAAAACTATCCAACTCCCAAGAAATTCACAGGTTGTAATGTTTAATTTTAATGTTATTTGTGCTTTTGGAACTAAGAGAGATGTTGGCTGTGTCAAAATGGAAAACCTTTGAAATTGATGGATGCCATCATCTTTGCAATGAAAGTGTCTAGCAACGAGCTAAGTATGTGCTCAGGGATGGTCGGGTAAAATGAAAGTGTCGCTGCTATGTACAAGTGTGAGCAATGTGCTCAGGGATGGTCGGGAAAAATGCAAGTGTCATTGCTATGTACAAGTGTGAGCACTGCTCTCTACAAGTGCCAAGTGTCAAGTGTCACGTCTGCACAACTTTCCACTAAGTATTGAGTTAATGTCTCTATATGTGGGGCACACACATCATATCAATCATCCCATGGTTATATGAAGAATTCCTTTTGCTTATATCTTATCCCTCACAAGATATTGGAATATTGAATTTTTAAAACTTTGGTAAAAGTAATATGTGTATACCACCACTTTGAGATTTCGAATGCTGGCATCGAAACTGTGATGGTCCTTGATGAATGCCGAGATCTACGATTCACCATGAACTCTGGAATTTTGGGCTTTGATGACTTTTCCTGCTCCAACACTACTATACTCTTGGAGTGTCAAACCTCCAGACCACTCGGGGATCCAACAACTCACACTTCTCCACTCATCTACGATGTAGATTTCGAGCTTCCGGGCTTCAAAGGTTCTCACAACCCCAAACTTCCAATCCCGCGGAGCTCCAAATTGGTGAGCCTCCAAAGGAAAGCGATCAACGGTCCACAATCCTTGGCCAATCGATGGTTGAGATCTTCTTTGGGACTCTGGCCTTTGAGAGTGCTCCTTGCTTAAATACTCCAAACCCGTGAAGTGTTGAACGCCAAATTTGTAGATTGGATGATTGTCTTCGTGTCACAGATCCATGGCTTATTCTTCCTCTGGGATCCGGGGCTTCAAAGCCTTCCAATACACAACACCCCAAATCTTTCAGAGTGCCAAGTCTCCGGACTCCGAGATCTCCTAACAGGTGTTCTCAACAATAAACGACCCAGATCCACTCTGGGCTTCATAACTTCGAGCGTCTTCCCGTTGCAGCTTTGCACAAACTTCGAATGATGGATTTAATAGAGGAAAGATCTACCCTCCACATGTCCCTTTACTGATCAATGACCAAGACTAACTCTGGCCTTTAGGAGTTATTGACCCACACCAAGGTTTACCTCTATTCCTCTGGAGTTCTTGGTCTTTAGATTACATGATCTAGCACCACATGTCCCCCCGTCTATGGATGACTAGGGTTAGCTTTGTGCTTCGGGACTCCGGGTATCTTCTCACATAATTTTTTTTGCTTATCTATTGGCCCTGTTTTCCATAGAACCAGTCCCCATGACCAGGAGGTTAATACAGAGGCGCTAAATCTATTTCCTCAACTATTTGAAGGAACTCTGTTTTCTCTCCATGAAACCGAGAGATGTGACCTTGGCTCTATTCCTTTCAGGTGATATCCTTTCAGCTCCGATGTTTAGGTGATATAACTACATCCTACTCTTTCAGGCGCTAATCAACGGTGTAGATAGAATTGGCGTGGATCCGACGGTTGTAATGGATTGCAGAACCTTGAACAACTCGAACTTTAACCTTCCTTTCGATCTCCACAATGGAAATTCTTGCTGGTAACAGAACCGATGTGAGACATTAATTCACTAATCATCGAAGATCGACGGTCCAATGCTATTTCAGAACTTGAAGCTGCACGGACGTTAACTTATCCTCCGACCTCCACAATGGTTCCTGTCCAATGATCTATCTTCAGCATGATCTGACAGTCACGACTTAATCAGTCTTTGACCCAATGGTCCTCCTTCCTCTACCTCCATATCTGACAGTTGTTGTTCATTGGTTATCAGTCTACTCATTTCTCATGATCTGATGGTCTGTAGCGCTCTCAACTTGGACGATGTATGGTCGACGTTCATCCCTTCTCTTCCTTACATGGTTTTGATCTAACAATTGTTCTTTGTTGATGACGTGATCACATGGTTACTGTAACTCACTCTGTGATTGCGAAACCCTGTTCCGTAGGATCATCGATCCTTCTCGTGATCTATAATCGATGGAGTAGTCTTTTCTGATCTCGTTTAGAACACGACTTCCACTAGGCCTCCTCTCCAAGTTCTCCTTCTTGGCCTTGCACATGAACCCTACACCATTAATTTCATAGTCTTAGCTATATGCACAAATACATACACTTCATAATTGACTAGGGTCCTAACATCCTCAATGAAAGTTCCTCAAACAAAGGGTTTCTCAATCTCAATCTACATGCTCATATGGGATAACACTCGACATAGAGTGTTCAATTTCTCATTAACACAATAATGTACAAGTTTACAGATTACGTGAGGCCTAAAATCCTTCTCAGATCTACATCACTTGCAATAGGTTTTTTTCCTCTCTTGGCATGTTTTACATTCATTGGTCACTCCCTCATTATCTGGCCTAATATTCTATGTTTTTCCATCTCCCTCTATGCCTCTAAGGCTTACAATAATATATAGAAGAATTCTAAACTGTTTCTAGTTTAGATCCAACAAATCCTCAACAGATTCCTAAGGATCCTCTTTGATCCACTTTTCACTTAGCTAAATCCCTATACTAGGATCTCCTAATCCCTAAGATCCTCATGATATCTTCACAAGCTCAATATCACTCATGTTCTCACATATTCGAGAACATTTACAATTATATCCTCACACACATATTTCTCATTCAAACCACTCAAAACATAGGAAATTACAAATAAATCAAGACTTTGGGAACCAACTCCTTTGAAAACACAATACCTCCTAGTCTAGGTAATTGTACAATAATTTGAAAGAAGGATGCTCATGCATCAGACTCCCAATGTTGAAAATATTCATGATCTCTCGATCATGTGTTTCAGATGTTGATGAAAACCATATAGGGTCCCAAACTTTGTACTGAAGCCTTCCACTTGATCCATCTTCTTCTCTATTCTGCTGCTGCTTTTTTGTTGCTTGCACTTCTCTCGGCTTCCACATTTTATGCTGCAATGCCCCACTGGCTTTGCTTTCACAATCTACCCTTGTTACTTGCTTGTTGCTTCTTGTCATCCTTAGCAGTAATATTTTCTCATTTCAATATTGGTAGTTGGTGTTATTTGTACACTCTAAATGGACTGTCATTATTGTCGTGTAAATGGATTGACATCATGTAAACTATGCAAACAATGACAATCCAATATCTATGCAGGTTCTGTATTCTGAACTTACATTGGAAAGTTTGGACTTTTTATGTATTTCAATCTTTATATTGAACAAGATGTTGGTTTATAATACTGTTTTTTTCCATTATCTCTTCTATATACTCAAACACTAACAATTATTTTGCTTCTTTGTCATATGCTACAAAACCTACAGAGTACTGAAGTTGGGGAAAACGAAGTTGAAGAATACACAACAAACTGGGTGTGCACTCACAAACTTATACTTATTTTTTCTGCTATGTGCATACTATCTACACATAACAAAGAAAAATATTAAAAATCACAATTTAAAAGATGGAAGAAGTAATAGATGTTGAGTGATATCAAATAGATGCAGCCTCCACTGTACATGACAACATCAACCAAGTACTATGTAACAATGACCTTTTTAGATTAGATGCATTTTCATATACTACAAGAGATTGACTCTTTGATGCATTTCAAGTCCTATTTCACTTCCGATATTCCTCGACTGAGCTATGCAACGAACTGATAGATCATTTCTTGGAAAGTTTAGACAATGGAAACCTTGAGGCATTAGAGTCATATCAATACGAATTGGCATATTATTTTCTTTATCAGTTGCATGGGATTCATGATGTCAGTACGTATCTTTCAAAGATGCGATTATCTGCATCTGCAACCCTACCTCCACATGAGAGAGGACTTTGGGGAGAAACATTTTGTATATGGTGGCTATCTAAGTGGATAAATATATCAATTGGAATTTGGCCATTAACAAGAAAGACAAGATATCTACTATTCAACAAAACTGCATCTAGAGATCCATATTTCATCTTGTTCCATGATGCCAATCCTCTCAGTGGTCATTACAAACCACTGCTCTATAAAACATTATCTATATGCAGTCTTGGAGGATCTAATATTTACTTGTCCCTCATTTGCGAAGACCTTCAATCACATTGCAACTGAATTATGCATAACATGCACTCTCATGGATTAGACATAGCAACAACTATTACATTGAATTGTGGATATAGTTTGTTCAATGCAATTTGCCATTTGGTCGCAACGGAGTTTGATGTCCACTCGTTGCACCTTTACATTGTGCAATCCTTCTTCAATGCAATTATAAGTGGTAGTCAACATGCACTTTCCTTCTTGCATCAACACCTTCCAACTGATCTCATTCAAAGTATGCCAACACTTGGAAGTTGGCAACAATATCTTATAAACATGGCAATTCCATATGAAAAAGGAAATATAGAAGGTGGGGCATTTTGTTTACAATGGACATCTATCGTATTCAGAGTAAATATCCAGGTTTGTAAACCCTTGTAGATGGTTTTGTCCATTTACACTCTATTGAGTCAAACTACAATAAAACAATTGACATCATATCATTCAAAACAAATACGCCACACATCCACTATCAACCTTTGATAAGAAATAATTTCAGTCCAAGATTCACTGTTAATGTGAACCAAACCGCATCGAGTCTACATAAGCATTGCATGCGATCTAGTCATGATGAAACTCATCCCAGATCTCATCAAGTCATAGAAAGATTAAGAAAAAAGTGTAGACATGAATACATTAGTGCACCTCCTTCTAAATGTCTAAAATGTATGACCGATCATCATGAGATGATAGAGAGCCCAAGATAAAAACACAAACTCACATATTACAACCTGAAAATGGCCGTGCATCCACAACACAGACACATTGACAAAATTCATACTGAACACAAACATCAAATGGTCGGTGACAAACACCATCATGATTTGAATCATCAACATGTTGAGGAAGCTGTGCTATTAACACATGTTGGTTCCATCTTTGACCTGGCCTGTCGACAAGTGAGACCAGTTTCAAGTGACAACCATAAGCTAACTTACCACATGTTGAAAAAACACATACGTGAAAGAAACAAGTGCAACTACATATCCCAAAGTGGTCATGATATTGATCGAGGGGGAAAAATCACATATTGTAGATCGAAGCAAACACTGCACAATTCTAACATTGAAAACTAACAAACAACTTCTACGCATTCCCGTCTAGTAAAAAGAGATGCAAAGCAAATCTATATGAAGTGAATTGAAGACACCCCTAGCATTGCATGTGCAATTTGTGAAGAATTTAATTTCACAAAGAACATTAAAAGGTTTCAATATTGAATTGCAAAAATAATACGTCATCTTGACACTAAATGACATAACATTCTCCACTAGAAAAATATGTCTCCCATGCAAGAGGTCACTTCAAAATGGAAATCTGCGAAAGTTTGCAACGCCTAACCAAATAAGTTGTAACACATCGCTACCAGATGTAAGTACACTTGCAGAACTTGAGGAGAGGCTTGTGTCTCTACAAATTTCATTTACACAAATCATACCCTGGGGCTATAAATGATCCTAAATGGGCTCAACATGATCAATTATTAATGTGTCTGTCCAACTAGATGTTGTGCAAAAAGCATTGCCACAATTCATGAACGAAACAATGAAAATTGTTGTAGTGCTCAAAAGACGTCTACAATACAAGAATGCATATCAAACAGGTAGAGTGCGTGTGCACATTATCATGAAAACATTGAAATAATTATGTTCCAGAACAATATACAAGGCACAAAACATCTTTATAAATGAGGACTGGAACCATGTTCTTGAACAAGGCAATGAGAACTCTACATAAACTTTTGCCAGTACTAGTGAAATTGATACAGATGATGAATCAAAGAATGAAAGACCTACTGAAACATTGATACATGGATTCACTGAGTTGCAACACATTCATGACTTGCAAGACAATATCATCGAAATCGCACCTGCTGAAGGACAACGTCCACTTGGGATTTTCAAGGGAAAATTTGCAGAGGAAATGAACTTCCCAACATTGTTCTATGGAGACCCATGTGGCAATGACATAATAGAACGATTCAACTACCAAAAAATAGTACAATGTGAATTGATACATTCAAGCGGTGACTTCTCCTATCACACAACAAATTTGTTTTTCAAAACAATGCGCATAGTAATTGAGAAAGTGCTCTCTTGCATATGTGTGCAAATAAGAAAAGGTCAGCTACAAGGAAGAAAGCTATTGGCCAGAGATGTCAAGTACAAAGAAAATATGGAGAAAATCCTGAAATCTAATATTGGATACATAGATTTCAGAAACATTTGCATCTCCCCTCACTACTTGCAACAAAACAAGAAAACTATATTTGCAATGATTTGACTGTTGGGGCCTCCAACTTTTTTCATCACATTTACTAGTGCAAAGCATCTCTGGAATCCATTGGTGACTACATTGTCTACATTATAGAGGAATAGGAAAAGGAAAAAACAAATTGAAACATTGGAAAGTGATGACATTGACTACCTCATAAGAAAAAACCCAATGACATGTACTCGTTACTACAGACATATAGTAAATGATTTGAGACAATTGATATGTAATGATGAAACTTTCTTCGAAAGAACATCATACTATTGTTTTGTTACTGATTTCCAAAATAGAGGTAGTGAACACGAACACACACTAGTATGGATAAAAGATGCACCAATATATGGGATTGACAACAACTCATAGATCGAGCAGTTTATGGAAAAATACATAACATGCAACATAGATTATTTGGATCCATAACTTGCAAAAGTTCATAGACATTACCATACAAGAAGTTGTAGAAAATGAAAAACTTCACATTGCAGATACAACTTCCCTATGCCGTTGATGAGAATGACAAGAATTATTGAACCAATTACTTTGGAGGACAACGTTCTGATTGATAAATCAAAATATTTTTTCACATTTCTAGAACAAGGAGACTTTGATGACTTAATGACATTCAAAGTCTTCTTGTTGTAGCTAAAGATAACTGAAGATGAGTACATCCAAGTTATACAATATACACTTAAGAAACCAACAATTTTCCTAAAACAAAAACCTTTGCATATTTGGAACAATGGTTTCTCCAAGGACATGCCAAATATGTGGAATCCAAATAAAGATGCGCAGTATGTCCTCAATGCATATTCTGCAACATCATAGTGTACCTCGTACATGACGAAGGTTGACAAATCTATGACAAATGCATTTAGGAGAATACACATAGAACATGAAAAAAGTCGAATTGATGCTATGTAAATGATACGTACACTTAGAAATACATTTCTTAATCTTCAACAAATGTCTTCTCAACAAGAAGTCGACATCGCACTTTCCCTGCCTTTGAACTGTAGCTCGAGGAAATGTGTCTTCATAAACACATCTCCACCCAACGCTCACACATTCATGCTTAAGCCATCAGTCCTCTTGAAACAAGAGCCTGATAATTTAGAGGACATGACATGCCACTCTATTATTGATTACTACCTCCAATGTCCACCTACCATTAAAAATATTTGCGTTTCATCATTTGTATCACATTACAAAAAAAATGGTGCACAAATATCAAAAAGAAAAAAACCAAATGTAATACGCGTTGTCAAATACAAAAAACACATCGACTATGAAAATTTTTGCAGAGAGAAACTGTTTTTGTACATTCCATTCGATTAAAGTGAAGGCACACTAAAACATAACTTGCCAACATGGGAAGCTACATATACTCTTTATGAGACTACAATACAAACCAATGAGGCTAGGTTTACTTACAATGTCAACCCAACATGGGGTGATTTAGAAAGTGCACTTGAGGAACTAGAAAACCATGTCAATATTGATGACACATCAACCAAGCATAAAACAACTACAACTCACTGTGAAGCCTATGATTTGCAAACATATTTTCCTTGTCCTCGAGAGCCTGCCTCTGAAAAACATATCAATTGTGGGTTTAAAGTAACATAACATCCTTTCTATATAGAAAATGAAGAATACTATAGAATTAGACGGCGGTTGAATTGGGATAAGAAAACAATCCTAAAGGATATTGCAATGAAGAAACTCTTAGACATACACACTCCTATGCACTTGTTCCTTACATGCATCACAGGAACAAGAAAGACATTCACATCGAAATCACTATTCCAAATGCTTATACAAATCTATGATTCAAACACTATGAGTGACCCTCTCAAACCAAAGGGACTGATACTTGCATATACAGAAAAAACTGCATATAATGCAGGTGGAATGACAATCCACTATGCACTATTGATGCCTTTTAACAAGTCACATTTTCTTCCACTCAACAAAGAAATGTTAGATACCTTGTCAAATATTTATGACGAACTACAACTTGTCTTCATAGATGAAGCCTCCTTGATTGGAAGTGGCTTCTTATATTCGATTGACAATCGGATGAGAAACATAAAACATGTCCAAACCAAATACTTTGGGAACATTGATATGGTATTCTGTGTGGATCTTTAGCAAACACAACCCATACAAGATTCTATGATATTTGAACAACCCACGATCAACATGCAAACACTGCCACATGACTTTTGTAAATACAACATAAAATGCTTCGAATTGTATACTACAATGTGTCAAATGAATGAAAAATTTATTGCAATTCTAAATAGAATGCAGACAAACAACCAAACACATGATGACTTGGCATATATCAATTCAAGTTGCATGCCACCAACACTGATAGACCCAACCTTCCCTTACCTATTCTATAAGAACAATGATGTCACAATGCATAACAAGTACATGTTATCGCTCATTCTTGGTGATGAAATAATTGTCAATGCAATTGGCCTAGAAGAGGACAACCTTGGCAGTGTACCATGTCATCAACATACAACCACTTTGCCTTTGAAACTTGTCTTGAAATTAAGCATGCTAGTTGAAATATATGCCTACAACTATGACTCACAAGATGGCCTGGTCAATCGTGCAGATGGGATACTGAAAGAATATACCAACAAAGATAAAGTTGATGTCCTCTGGATTAATTTCCCTGACCCACATATTGGGCACCGATAAGCCAACAAGTTAGCATATCTATATAATTCAAACACTTCTCACGATTGGACACCTGTATTGCGAATATCAAAACTGATATCAACATCAACAAAGAAAGGTCAGCTAAAGATTCAATTTTTTTTTCCAATTCAACTTGCATGTGCACGTGCAATTCATAGATCACAAGGCCTAACACTTGATAGTGTTGCCTTTGACATTGCTGAAATAGGAATACATGGACTTGTATACACAACTCTGTCCCATGTCAGAAACATAGAGTCCTTGTATTTGCTAAGCGCTCTTACAAAATATAACTTCAAGGTCAAACATAAAGTCAATACTGAGATGCAATGCCTTCAGATTAGTGCGAAATGGCATCTAGAATATGATTACCAATCCATACAAACAAACTCATTTGTATCGATTCTCTCACTTAACACGCACAACCTAAATGCATATATGAATGATATACTCAATGACTATGACACAATGTGATTTGATGTTCTGTGCTTACAAGAAACATACATGACATTATGCATGCAAAACACGCAATTTCCAAATTTCAACTGCATATCAAGTTACATTACACATGGAGTGATGATATTAGTGAAAAAACATATAGCAATTTTGGACCATATGTATTTTGAAGAACAAAATGTTGAGATGGTACTAACAATAGTAATTTTTCATAAATCGCAAATTGCAATATTGAATCTCTATGCCGCTCCACATGCAACATTTAGAAACATAGTAATTGTTCTTCCAAAAGCATTACACCATTTACATATGAATGAAAGCATTATCATTCTAGGAGACTTCAATGTTGACATGATACAAAATAATGCAAGAACACGTGCAAAAATTGGAAAACTACATGTGCAATTACAATCTCCGCTTTCTTTTGGATAAGATAAACCATGTACAAAACCTGCTTACAGACCATGTATGGTCAAATGTCCCCATTGCACAATACAAAGTATTTATCTTAGACACATATTGGTCTGACCATGATACAATTTGTCTTGTACTTGAATTATGAGATATACATCAACCATATTACAAAATCATATTTCCATATCTCAAAGCATATCTGGATACTTTGTTGCACAAAACCAAACAATACAAAGTCATTATCTTAGACACATATTGGTTTGACTACGATACATTTTGTCTTGTACTTGAATTCTGAAATATACATCAACCATATTACAAATCCATATTTCCATGTCTGAAAGCATATCTGGATACCTTGTCGCACAAAAAGAAATCATTCAAATGCCACCATCCAATTTCTTAATATTTTCTGGTCTGCAATAGATTTTGGACAAAAAAAACTCAACATAACCACAAACATGGATGAAAAAAAAAGGTACATGCTTCTAACTCTATCTTTTACTCTATTCCTTTGAATCTCGTTTTCTCTATGTACATATTCCTTGTTTTCCCTGCATACCAACTGACCTTCATGTCCATTGTATTTTGTCCATTCCCACATTGAAACAAATAGAATAAGAAGCCTTAACCAAAAATGTAGAAGACGACATACAAAGGTGCATGATTCTATCCTTATTTTCTAGTCCATTACTTTGTATCTCATTTATTGTGTGCCTATATATCTTCCTGCATACCAACTTACCTATGTGTCGATTGTATTTTCTGCCCTTCTACATTGAAAAAAACAGAATGACTAGACATGAAGAAGAAGTATTAACCAATAATGTAGAACAATACATACGAAGGTGCATGTTTCTACCCTTATTTTATTTTATGTATTTTTTATTCTACTGGTTTGTAGCTCATTTATTATATGTAGATACTACATATCTTCCTACATACCAACTTACCTTCATGTTCACTATATTTTCTGCATTGCTACATTGAAACAAATAGACTAATTGAACAAGAGGATGAAGTCTTATGTGCCACAACAGAGGAAGCTAAACTACAGTCTTCCAAAAGGTACACCCACAACAGAGAAATGCATGTGCTTAACACACATTCCTGATGATTGTGAAAAACATATAATTCACATGCTTACTTAGTTATTGTCACTTTACATTCCATATATGTTCTTCTCTTCTGTTATGATGTACATCTCTCACCTCTACCATAGTGTCTCAACATTTTCTTTCCCCACAATGTGAAAGAAATATATAATAAATTGAAAATTAAGTTTCTTTTTACATATTCAATGTACATCTATTTACATCAAAAAAAGTTGGACAAGCGACATAAGCATGAGTAGTCAATCGTCGCAAATATCAGCAGAATGATAAGCCCAAAGGTAAAGATTCATAATTTATGCTCCTACTACATTTAGGAAACAAATATCCTCAGTTATTTATTCATATATGCCATGGTAAATATGTTGATGTCATCTACAACACTTTCTTTTTAGTTCACAAGAAGTATCATCAAGCACAAGTGAGGCGCCTATCATAGTGCAAGCTCTCCAGGTTAAGAGGTATGGTTACAAAACTCTAACCAACATAATTCATCCAACTTATGCATCTACTTGTACATCCATGCAAAAAAAAGAAGTAGGGATACAAAATTCCATTCACTTTACTTTTTATGTTCAAAAAATGTCACCAAGACTAGAGTTACACCACCCAGTATACTATCAATAGAAGACTTGAATAGCCACTGGACTGGACAAGTGTTCGTCAGAGACATAATGGTCGTTTACAACACCTATTTAGACAAGGAAAACAAAACTAGACGCATTGTGCATGCTGACATGATAGACAACGAAGCCATGATGACAGTCACACTGACTATCCCTACACAATTAGTCCAGACACATGCAGAGAAGATATTTCCTGGTAATGGGATATCCATTACAAATTTTTATATATTGTCGAAAATAGTATATGACCACAGTGATTGTGATCAGATTATATCGCTTAATGAAAAAAGTATTGTGTAAAAAGTTATCGCAGTCTACTCAAACTACCATTGCATACCAGACACAATGATCAGTTGATTTGTAGACATCAAAGACATTTGCCCAATCAAAACCATTGGTGCAACTGTCACACTCACAAGAAAATTTGGCTCGCAACACATTCTCCATATAAAAGATGGCAATACGGATAATGACAAGGAAACGATACCATTCTCCATACCCAATTTTGTCCTTTACTTTCACATATTGATATATTGCAGTCATCTTACACAAGTATTAAACTGTTGCATGTTGTAGCTACAATTGTTAGACACCTACGCACATTTGTTTTCCTCGATGGAACAATAATTATAGAAAGGGAAATTTCCAATAATGCTCTTCAAAAGTATAACAAAGAAAAGAGATTTGAAAGAAAGGATCTTTCGCACAACCCAAGAAACATTTGTAATAGAATTGTGAACAAACATAGTACATGATCTCAAGAAACTAACTACCTCCACCACTGTTGTATGTATACATATACAACAATCTACACATAAATTTTCCTTTAACAATTTACGCACACTTTTTTTGTTGTACACACATATATATATTATATTCTTTGATATATTAACTACTATGCTGACATATGCAGGTTGAGGGTGTTTTGGCAGCAATAAATGCATACTTGACCCCCTTTGAGCATGTATGTGCCAGATGTAACTCTACTACTTTTGCCTCTGCGTTTATAAATGATGGCACAATAGACTATCTGTGTTGTAGTAAGATATGCCCTTACATATATAGACATTTCCTCAATGTTGTTATCTGAACCCTCAACAAAATAATTGTACATTGTACAATTAGACAACCTGTATTACAATATGTTCTTCTTGGCTTGACAAAATTTCCATATGAAATATACTTACAAAAAAGGCAAACACTGTTTACATGCTACGTGACTTTTGCGTGCATAGAAAATTTACATTAAATGAGGACAATGTCATACTGCATATTGGCTGAACCAAAAAAAAAAGGTGTTTTGAGACTTATGTCCAAAACTTGTCTGATCTATTTTTATCTGTTCTACCTAATCAAAATACGCATAAAGTTTTGCAACTTATGTTCAACAAGATGTTATTCACATTTTTCCTTTGCATCACAAATTCCAATGTGACTCACAAGCTAGCACCAATAATGAAATAGAGATTTCCTGTAAAGAAAATTATTACCATAGACCTGTTTCAGGATTATTCCATGCACAATATGCTTCAGTTTTGGCATAGGTGCAACATGCTTCTAGACTACCTGTTACTCCATCTATAGTTTTTGGCATGGGTGTCATCTTATAAATTTATATCATTTAACCAATTTGCTCTGTTTCTTTTAGCCAATCCAAAACAATCATAAATATTTGCATCAACATCAACCTCCACAAACCCAGGGATTTCCATTGACACAACAGTCACATCCTAACTACCAAGTGAATTCAAAATCACAAGTGTTGCATTCTATGCATCAAGATTTACAGACACACTCTCAGCAAAACCAAATAGCAGGAAATATAGTTGATCTACAAAAGGAGCAACATGTTATACTCTTGTCTCTATTTGTTGTATGGCCGATCTGAGACCATTTCTTAATCTATCCCACTGTTACAATTATATTCATTTAGTTTTTTGTAATCATAGTTTTCTTGAGACCATAGTTGAATATTATAAACAATCATCACAAGCAAAAAAATTGAAGCAAGAAGAGGAACAACAAAAGTTGTTTTCTCTTCTACAACAAAGAAATCAAAGTTGTCAGCAACAATCGCAGCTAAATGATGGCATTGAGAATTTGAGACTAACATGTTTCAACCTATAATATTACATTGGAACAAAGATTAACTTTAAGGAACAAAGATTAACTTTTAGGATTATTCTGGACTAGGCAATGCCAATTCATTTGCACTTTCAACCATCTGAGAAGAGTAGAAGGTAGGATCAACAACAATCCACCAATACACAACAACTAGGCACAGTGTCTCATGCATCTGTTTCTGTATCTCCAAGTCATCCCTTTGGAGGTTCTAGTCACTTTCATCCATGTGTACCTAATTGCAAAACTCTCTCTGAAACTACTGGTCTACAAAGCCCTGCATTACAATCATTGCATAATTGTTGTTGGCATGCTCCATTCATGTTATTCCTGCAGAGGCCAGTGCACATATCAGAATTAGTTCAACTGTAATTTTAATTGTTATTGTCAATGCATACTTAATTTATCATTGTTAAATGGATGGTATTATGCCAAATGCTACTATTTAGTTTATTGGTTGAATATAAAATGGTACCTGTACACTACATGAAGATATTGTGTAATGTTATTTGTACTTGAATTTCTTGTATTAAAGATCCAATAGTTTGGGAGTTAAACATTTAAAGCAGTCTTATATTCTTCTGCTTTCATGTGTAATCTGCCTCACATACAGTAGCAATATACTTGTTGTTCTAATTAATTTTCCTGTTTGGAATTACCAAATAGACTAGAGAAAATTATTACACCTCATCATTAGCTCCTCAGCCTAAATCGAATCATGTCCATTCATTTGTTCTTCATTGTTATTTATTTCCCATTAAAATTTAGTGCAATCACTTTTGTTGGTTGCTTGCTTTTCTCACATAGTTCTTACAAATTTCTCAGTTGTGTGGAACAATTCCCCTGATATAGGAACAATTCCTAGTTGTTATCAATGTGGCATGGGTGTGGCCATCAATCCTTATTCAGGAAACTAAACTTTTAATTCTGTCAACCACAGGCTAAAAAACAAAAAACAAATTTCCAATATTTTTTACTGCAATTTAACCAATGGAAAAATCAATTTATTAAGCTAAAATATTCCAAGTTTTTTCTCTCTGACATCCTCAAATTCATATATCACATGTGTTGAAATGTAAACTTAACACTGAGAGGGGGGGGGGGTGAATCAATGTCACAAAACTTTGGACAATTTTCCACTTTTCATAAATTAATTGAACAATATATATTTATTTCAATTTCTCAACCAATATATAAAAGAATAAATATTTTTTATTTATTTATTTAAATTTGAATGAATACATAAAATCAATTTGAATATCTTCAACTTCAAACAACTATGAGCGAACCAACTCTCCTTTACAAGACCCATCTTGTAGTTCTCATATCCAACTGAGAAATGAGGAATCCAACCCTCATAACAAGTCCCAGCTTGTTGATCTCAGATCCAACTGAGATGTGAGGAATCCAATCCTCATATAGGAACACCTTTTAAACAGGAACCAACCCAATAGAATGAACCTTCATTCAATTCATTATATATAATTATATATAATTCAGCAAGTTCAACTACATCTCTGCTCACCATACTTCTTTGTTTTATATATTCTTCTAATTGGTGTGAACTTGAAGCATCGTGTCCCTTTGTTTGAACCATTGCACCTCTTCATTAACTGTTTGTTAACGAATTAAAATCCCTAATTTGTATTTATTCTTTTATGACTAAAATCCTTGGTGTCTGCAATTTAATGGTCTCATTGGGCCATTTAAAATGCTACATAAATAGTTTTGCAAAGGTGATTCCTTTAAACCATTTTCTCTGAGTCAAATTAACACTTCATGATCCTCCAATCCTAATCTGTCTCTCCATAGGCTTCCATTTAATTATAGATCTTGTTTCTATAGCATGCACCCCCTTCAGTCTATTTTTCATATGACCATATGTGCAAAACCACGAGCTTATTAAATTAAGCAATGTTCTCAGTGCCTCATAGCTTATGTGTTCGTAAACCATGACCAGGGACTGGAACCTAGTTCTCCAGACTTTGGCCTTTGGGCGATTTATCCTTTACAAACATCCAATCTTTGGAAGTTTGTATTTCCCGAAGTGGTTAACTATCATAATAGTTGATCCGATGGTTAGCATGATTCCTGGAACCAAATCGACGGTCTAGCCTCAATCCTTACACTATCCTTCCACTGTCTTAAACCAACAGCTATGATTTAATCAAAAGTTGATATGGATGGTTCTTGTTTACTTCGTAATTTTGGTGTTTCGGGACTCCACCTTTTACAGCCTTTTAATTCTTCCAGAGAAAATTCTGCCAGAGTTCTTATCAGCACTTCCTTGCTCAATAACCTTCACATTTCCAGGAGCTAGGACCGTGGGCTTAGCCATAAAGAAGCCCTTGCTCTTTGGGTATTCAACTTATTTGTAACTTTTGGACTTCGGCTACTCAAACTATGAAGTAGTTCAATCCCTCTGGAGCGATTACCTACCAAATAAGTCATAAAGAGGTGGTGATCGCTTCCTATCGGTTAAAACCTCTACTTACGCTATCCTTCCACTATGCTTGATCAACGATTGATAATGATCCTTAAGTAGATCAATAGTTAACGTTACTTCATGATTTACGCTTACTCTATCCTTCCATTTTACTTGATCAACGGTCGAGAATGCTCCTGAATTAGATCAACGATGAACATTAACTTTGACCTTTGGTGCTTCGGGCAGTTGCTGGTGGTAGAAACTAGTTTCCCTCGAAGGACATACTCCTAGAGTGATGTAACTTGCTAATGTCACTACTGAATTGGAAGTGGCTGAGTGGATGCCATGTGTCACTTAGATTTGTAACTTACGTATACCTAAAATGCTAACTGGACCTTGACACTTGTCACCATTTGATTGCACCACATGTCGTTGCTGATGTGGTCTTACTGATGTGGATATCCTGATGTGTCACATGTCCTCCTCCAAGATCTAACGGTCATAGGTTCATCTGAATCCTTGATCCAAAAATGTTGCAAGTCATGTATGAATCCGACCAAAATCCCTCACTGTCTTATTTAGATACAACATGATTGCATCTAATTCCCCACAGGACTTACCACTCATTAGATCAACTAGTGGATGAAGATTGACGGTCTCCGTGGATTGCGGAGATCCAACTTTCTCACAGTTTATCCCATCGCCTAAACTCCACTATTGAAGTTGTACAATTGTTGGCGGATCAACCACAGTCGTCGATCTTTGAATCGGGGAGATCCGACGGTCTCGACTAATTGTGAAAGTGGAATTAACGCGTTGTTTAATCCTCCCTTCATGCTCCGAATTCAATCTCTTCCCTTGATTTGGCGCTTGTGTATCCAACGGTCACGACTTGGTCTGATTATTGACCAGTCCTCCAATGGATCGAATGAAACTTCAACAGTCTAGATCTTATTTTAGAAGACTCTTGTACACTTCTAGACTTTGTCTTTGACTAAAATATTTTTCCTTCGGGTAAATTTATCCGAAGTGATGCACCTCCCGTGCTCTTCCCATAGTTATTCACTCAATTTTTCATTAGAGTTATCTAAACCCTTAACAGGGTGCCTAGGATTGAATTCCCTTCACCTGATTCGATCACTAACAGGGTCGAATCCTTCTTCTTCACCTGATTCGATCATTAATAGGATCGAATCTTGCTTCTTGTTGCAATTAAATTCACTTCCGCCCTGATTTCCACCATTTTATAATCCCTTTGGTCATAGGGCCACTCCCCATGACCAGGTGGTTAATATAGATGCGCTAACTCTATTCTCCTCAACTAGACGAAGGATCTTATCTTCTGGTCATGCGATCGAGGGCTATGACCTCGCTTAACTCTTCAGGTGCTGCCCTCTTCATCAAGGATTGACGGTCATGATTGGAATGATGTGGAGATATACATCTGCAAATGATTGCAGAGTCCCAACTAGTGCACTGTTTAAATCCTTTGATGAGTTCCGTAATGGAAACCACTCATCCATATTGGAAATGATGTCCACCATTGATCTGTTTGTAGGTGACGATCGACGGTGTTGGGTGATTGCGAGACTTCAAACCGCACACACCTTAATCTGCCATCCAACCTCTGTAATGATTCCTTGCCGTCGATATGTCTTACATGTGATCCAATGGTCATGACTTAATCAGTTGTTGACACGAAGGTCCTCCTCTGCACCCTTTGATCTGATGACTACTATTCATTGGTTAACGATTACTCCTTTCTCACAATCAGACGTTTTGGATCTATCCTTCCCATTCATCCGACAACTACTGTACCTTAACCTTCCATGTACACTGTGCATGTTCTCTCTCTTGATCTAAGGGTCACAATTTTTCTGAGTCTTCATCAAATGACTCTTGTAGCTTCTTCTGCCATTTTCAAATGCTTACGTTCAGTCAACAATAAATCCTTAGGATCATTGACCCTTAGAGTGGTCAATGATCACTATAATGATCCAAAACTTGTTCAATTTTGAATGGCATCCAAAGAGTCTTTTGGTCTGAGAGTTTTCCTCCTTAAACCTACCATCAATTCGTCATCCTACAATTATATACAACCTAACATACACAGGTTCGTCATATTATGACAGGGATTCACTTAATTTCCATAGAGACATATAACACATATATCTTCTCAAACAGAGAATTTGTATTCACCAAATATATTTAGGCAATGAACAAATTCGCTCATGTTGGACATAGTGGCACAATATTGTCATTGATGTCAAACAGGGTGCAGAAGAACATTTTCCAAAAGATCAGAAGATATAGTGCTTTTGAAGTCGCATAGGAAATCAGGCTTTAGAAATAAAATTTTTACATGTGGAAACAAATCAAGAAACTGGAGCCGTTCATCTAGAATTCGTATGTAAATATGACTCTTGGATCATAGAGGAAACTTGCGTAAAGAAGGAGAGAGTCGTGGCCATATGATTGAATATTCAAGAGTAACTTAAACTGTCAGATCATGTAGGAGGAACAATGGTCAACCCCAACACTGACCACTTTGGTGAAAAGGAATTTGAATAGAACCACAATTCATGAAGCCCAAATTCATGAAGAAACGCCAACCATCTGATCTAAGGAACACTTCAGGAAATATCCCGACCGTTGGATTGAGTAAAGTGGAAGGATAGGATAAACAAGGCTAAAGGCCCGAGATACCGAATAGCCAAATTCTTGACAATCGTTGGATCGTGTTTCTCTAGCAGGTCAAATGCTAGACCTGAGGGCACTTTTCCTAAGCCCCTTAACCTTTAAAATAAAATTTTGGGCCCTAGCCCATTTTTGTTTCAGCCAACTCCTCACATGATCACGGTCTGTGTCCAAGCACTAACCAAAAGGTGTTAATTCGAAGCTCCGGAGCTTCAGGCTATGAGAGTTTCAACACCACTCCACTCCTATTCCTCCGAATATGCAAACTGGAGAAGTAACGAACACCAGAGGAAATTAATGGTCCTTAGCCTGTGCCCAGATCAATGGTTGATGCCTTCTTCAGGCCTCTGAGCTTCAGAGGTTTCAACTGCAACACATGACAATTATGTAGAAAGCCGAATTTGTGAACTTCTGAACACCTGTGGGATCAATGGTCCACAATCCTCAACAATTTAATGGCTGAGATATTCTTCGCAACTTCAGGATTCGGGAGTTCTGACTGCTCCAACACACAACACTCATGAAGTGCTGAATGTCAAAATGGCTGATCAGACGACTCCTATTCCACCACCAGATCGATGACTCTTAGAAGCTTTGGGTCTCCAAGCTTCAGGACTTTCTACTGCATAGCATCTCAAATCCCCCAGAGTGTCTAATCGACGAACTCGTGAAGGGATAGAATTGACGGTCCTCATTCTATCGACAAGCAACTTCTATGATTGGCTCCGAGACTTTGGGGTTCGGGAGTCCTGGCTGTCACAACTCACAATGCCTTCGAATGATGAATTGGAGGAGTCTCAATATACCCTCCACATGTCCTTTCCAATGAACATATGAGATGGGATCCAAACTTTTACCCTTCATAAGTCCTTGACTCCAAGCGATTTACACATCGACTCCCCCAGAGTGCCAAGTCTCTAGATTCCAAGATATGGCGCCATGTGTCCTACAAATCGACGGATGTGATGAATGTCAGTGATTTAAATTTACTGCAATGATATCTATCAGTGATTTAAATATACTACAGTGATTTTTTCGTCGATCTTATCCTTCGATCGGTTTTAAACCACACAATTCCAGATATAATAATTTGGACGTAGTAATATTTGATAGAGAGTTTAGATTGTGAACCGAGTTTCGATTTGCTCAGTTCAATCGGAAAATATACTTACAATTTTCTAAGTTCAATCACAGAATATACTTATGATTTGATGAGCTCCTGACTTGAATCTATAAAAAAAAACTCAGATATCTCATAGAGAGAGATCAAAATAGACATACACAGTCGCTCTAAGGGTGAGAGTTTTCAAATGAAATTCAATTTCATTTATTGATAATCAGAGATCTATCAATTTATTCCACATCCCAAGATCTCTACTCTCAACTCATGACCTATGAATACAAGAGCCTCGATGGGATTAAATACAATCAATTTATGTTTCCTAGATCCACTATATTTGGATCAAATCACCTTATTCAACCCTAGATCCTATATTCTAGCCTAAAATCAAAACAACTTCTATCTCTGTTACAAAGAAGAATTTGAAATCCTTGTTGTATTATTCGATTTGACATCTACATTTAATTAAAACAAAAAAAACAATTAAGAGAACCAACTCTCTTTGGTAAACTTGATTTTGACTTCCAAATCAAATGATGATTTTTTTCTTTGAACTCGTGCTACTGCATCAAGAACATTAATCGAAGCTTAGAAGAGATAGTGCTTTTGAAGTCGCGCAAGAGATCAGGTTTCAGAAAGATAATTTTTACAGGTGGAAACCTTTATTAAAATCAAACAAGTGGAGCCATTCATCAAGAATTTGGATGTAAATCTAACCGTTGGATCATAGAGGAAACCTGTGTAAAGAAGGAGAGAATCCTAGTCGTCTAATTGAAGTTTCAGTAATTATATTGACCTTCCGTTCAAAATAAAGTGGAAGGATAGGATAAAGCAACGCCAAGTCATGAAGTCCCTGATTAACGGACAATTGACAGATAGCATCGAGAAATATCTCAGCCCTTGGATTAAAGTCGAGTAGAATTGGTCAACCTCGATGCTGACCACTTCGGTGAAAAGCAGTTTGAATTGAACCAGAATACTTGAAGCCCAAATTCATGAACAAAATCCAGTTGTTTGATT
This sequence comes from Picea mariana, assembly GCA_032191745.1. Lineage (NCBI taxonomy): Eukaryota > Viridiplantae > Streptophyta > Pinopsida > Pinales > Pinaceae > Picea > Picea mariana. The sequence continues at coordinate 11,985 of JASDQU010101575.1, read as the reverse complement.
TAAGGAACACTTTAGGAAATATCCTGATCATTGGATCAAGTAAAGTGGAAGGATAGGATAAGAAAGACCAAAGGCCTGAGATCCTGAATAACTAAATTCCTGACAACCATTGGATCGTGTTAAGATTCTTGGATTAAAGAAGGATCGTTAGATGAATTCAAGTTACTCGAGGTTTATTCTTCGGGGAATCTCACTCTGGTAGAATTGGGAAGTGGGAAAAAGTGAATAACCCGAAGTCTCGAAGGCAGAAATGAATCTGTACCATTGATCTAGAACTGATCACAGTCATTGGAGGAATCCAAGTGGAAGGATAGCGTAACTAGTTCCATGCTAACCATTTCGACGCTGACCGCGTCAGCGAAAAATGGTTTAGAACATGTAATTTCACCCGAAGGCCAGAGCTCCGAAGTCACGAAGTAAGACACATGGCACACACATTGAGAGACCATGTCATCATAGTCCACAAGACCATGTCGACAAGGACACATAGCACAATTAGATGGTGACAAGTGTCAAGGTCTATTTGGTGCTTTAGGTATACGAAAGTCATGAATCTAGGTGACATGTGGTAGCCACTCAATCAGTTCCATGTCAATAGCGATGTCACTTCGCCAATTCGGCGTTCTGGAGGAACATTGTGTAGCTTTGTTGAGACTCTGAAGGCTCACCTTCTGATGCTCCACGTGTCCTCCTCAATAAACGGTTGAGATTTTCTCTGCCCTTCAAGCCTTAGGGAGTTCTTATTTCTCCTTCCAATGAAACCTCCGGAGAGATGAACTCTGAAGTGATGTTGAGTCACGATCAAGCTCCATGTGTCCTCACAAATGAATGGACAAGATTTTTTCCGACCTTCGGACCTCCGGGAGTTCCCATAACACTACACCTTGTTTCTCCCCGAACTCTGAACTAATGAAAGGGAAAATCCTTTGTCAACGTGTACCTCTCAATTGGATGACCAAGATGGGATCTAGCCTTCGGGGCTTCATGAATCTATCCTCTCATCAATGCCACGACCCCACTTCTGCCGAAGTTCCACACTCTTGAACTATGATCTATCTGTTAACACGTGGACTTTTAATCAATGACCAGGGTTCGCTATGGGATTTAGAAGCTTTGGGAGTTTCTTCCCTTTACACAATAACATCCCATATCTCCCGAACTGTGAGATTTGGTGCCACGCGTCCTCACCTATCGATGACTAGTATTTACTCCGCTCTTTGGTGCTTAGGGAGTCTTGAACACTACTGAGCCTATTCTCCAAAGTCGTTGGATAGTCGGACTTCTAGACTACCCCTGATATGCTGACAAACATTCTCACTGATGGATGGTCCAGATTTACTTCGGGTCCTCGGGACTTTGGGAACCTCGTCTTCTTTGCGCTCAACACATAAAAATGCCCGAACTTACAAATTCCGAAGGACTTCAAGGTTAAACACTATGCGAATTACCTGGATCTGAAGGATGTCAATCCTTGCACTCCAATATATCGGCTAAGATCTACAATTAGATGGTGACAAGTGTCAAGGTATAGTTGGCACTTTAGGGATATGAATTTCACGAATCTAGGTGACATGTGGCAGCCACTCTGTCAGTGCCACATCAACAGTGGAGTCACTCCACCAATTCAACGTTTGGGAGGAATGTTGTGTAGTTTTGTTAAGACTTCGAAGGCTCACCTTCCCACGGTCCACATGTCTTCCCCAATAAATGGATGATATTTTCTAGCCTCGAAGGCTGAAGCCCCGAAGTCACGAAAAATGTTGATCTACAGTGAAATATGATAGTCGAATACCTAAAGAGTAGGAGCTCCTATGTGCTTAAACCCACGGTCCTTGCTCATGTACATGTGAAGGTTATTAAGCAAGGAAGTGTTGATAATAACTTCAATGGAATTTTCTTCGGAATAATTAAAATACTACAAAGGGCAGAGTCCCAAAACGTTGAAATCCTGAAGTAAACAAGAACCATCTGCTCAAACTATAGATTAAGTCCTGACCATCGATTTGCTTAAAAGCCTCTGATAAGCTTGGATCATCCATATAATGAAAGATTGAATATTGACTGTCCGATATAGTATACACACTTTGGCAAAATGCACTCTGAAAAGGTTGAATGACTGCAAAGGATGGAAGTCCCGAAGGACAAAATTTCTAAGTAAATAATGGTCGTCCATCTCAACCTTTGATTAATTCATAGCCATTGGATTAAGCAGTAGAAGGATAGTTTAAGGATCAAAGCTAGACCATTGATTTTGTTCCAAGAATCATGCTAACCATTGGATCAATACTTGTGAGAGGTAAACACTTCGAGAAGTTCAAACTTCAGAAGATTAGATGATTCTAAGATAGAAAAAGAAACTATTAGGGTGAGAGCCTGGTCATCCTGGGGCTGCAGAGCAAGTAAGAGAGCACTCTAAAAAACCCCTTGACCAGAAAGACGGACGAGCGACAACCAAACCCAGACAAGCAAAGACAACCACACCCAAGCAACCAAATAACACAAACCCCAGTAAGCACCAAACCAAAAGAAGCACAAGTTCAATAGGGGCGAATCACCCAAAGGTAGAAGTCTGGAGGACTAGGTTCCATCCCTCGGTCATGGGTTATGAAAAAATAATCCATGAGGCACTAGGAAAATCACTTAATTTAATAATCCCATGGTTTTTCACATATGGTCACATGTAAATGGTTTGAAGGAAGCGCCTCTACAGAATTCGATTTCTGCAATATTTGCAGAGACATGGAATCGAGTTAAAAGAAATTGATCCATATCTCTGATCGATTTATGAAAATTCCTCTCACTAAATTGAAAAAGTTTTCATGATAATGTATGAATAAGACTGGAGGATCAACAAATGTTATTATTGTTAATTTAAAATGAAGAGGTGCAATGGTTCAAACAAAGGGACACAATGCTTCATAGTTCACACTAGTTGGAAAACTATATAAAGAAGAAAGAACAATGAAGAAGAGAGTGTCTCTGCAGTCCAGATCGAAAGATCAAAACAAAAGCAGAGTCCAAGAAGAACAACTGATGATTCAAGCAAAAGAAAAACAAATAGTTTGAAAACACCTTAGCTCTCTATGACAAATACACTCTCGGTCGTTGGCATAATGTTGGTTCCATAGTTAATGGGAAATCCCAAGAAGAGGTCAAGAATCATTACTAACTTCTGTTAGAGGTCTTGAATTGCATTGAAGAATGGATCTCAGAAAAGGAGTGAGACACAATGGGTAGAAGAGGCACACATGCTTGTCTAAAATTTCTCAGTTCTTTGCAAATATGTTGTAATTTTTTTTATCATAATATATTACCAAAACAAAACAGTTAGTTCTCTAATCGTAGTGTTAATTTTTATCCAAACAGTCAAGGACGAATCAAAATTTCTCCGTTTTACTTTTTAAATCATAGATATCTCTTTTTGTTTGAATTATCACTAGCTTGATATACTACTTCACTTTGAGGTAATATTAGGGCTATGTAAAAATTCAATACTATTTTTATTCCATGAAACCCTTTTTGAAGAATTCCTTTAACGAGATTAATCAATCCTTAACCTATCTATCTTCGATGTCCCTGTTCCTGTCGGAATTGGAAAAGTTTAGAAGGCATCATTAAATGGAGCAGTTGGTGCAAGTAGGCATCTCTGTCGGTAGAGACATTTCATTAGGAATCATTTCAAACATTCTACATTTTCAAACTTGCTCGGCAGGGACTACACTTCCATGCAACACTTGTTAAAAATAATTGTTATCTATTACAAAAGGGATGTACAAATCAACCAAAGTATCATATTTATGAATTGTCACATCTAATAAAATTGATTAAGTTGTCACATCCTCAACACACATAACAAATTGTGATAGATAAATATACTTTGTAATTTGAATTATACATGACAATGAAATCAACAAACCAAATGCACCAACTATAATAAATAATTACATTGTTTTTTATGTATTTTATTTACTAAGTGTTCGTTGTGCATGGATATACTCTGCGAAAGTGTCAGAAGCTATATGTGTATGGACTATATGTTTGTGTTGAAGATGTGTGGGGATATGCTTGTGTGGAGGTGAAAAAGATAGATATGTGCAGACTATATGTTTGTAGTATAGTTGTGTGGGGATATACTTGTGCGAAGGTGCGGAAGCTATATGTGTGTGGACTAGGTGTTGGCCATGCAGGGATATACCTATGTTGAGGTGTGGAATCTATATCTCTTCAGACTATATATATATATATATATATATATCTTCAACAATACAAGTTCAACACCTGTACATGCACAAGTTCCAACCATCCATTAAATGTGTGGAATCAAATTGCCTACTAAATTCTCGTAGCTGGTCTCGCCATAAGATTTCATTTTGAAGGACCAATCAGAAGCCAGGAACAAAAAAATTGATCCAATTTAATATGTAAAAAAGCCATAATTTTTTTATCAATGGAAGAACAAAATTGAGATGAACACAAAACTGATTGTTATAGGGAAATGTTCAATAGGGAGATTAGCATATGCCGCAAACAATGTAAAGTGTTTGGAGATTAGGATAAAAAACAACCAAGCAAAATATGCACACATTAGAATTGCAAAAAGCAAGGCATATTGTCTAGATTTTTGCACTAACATATCGTGCGGATAATTGATACCACTCACGCCCCCGTGCTCTTGGACTTCACAATTATGTACTTTTAATAGTTCACAAAATTCTTTTGTGCATATGCTTAGCTAAAAAAATTGCGTTAAACATATATATCTATCAGACATATATTTGTTGGGAACAGAGACATCGTTTCGACAAATATATCCTCCCCATTCCCATATAGGCATATCTTCCGCACAACCAAGATCTAGTGTAATTTGAACCCTTGTGTAGATAATTCGTAACAATCATCTTCCTGCACTCCCGTACTTCAAAACTCCACATGCCAAATTTTGAGTAGCAATGTAATTTGGTCGATAGTTGACTCATTTATCGCAATTTCAGTGATAACATTCTTTGCAACAAAAACATTTTGTTAAAAAATAGTAAAAAAGGTAAATTGTTCAATGTCGGGGAAAAAATTGTAAATAAGTAAAGTGTTGGAGATAGATATCTTCCGCAGAGTTATGTTTTCAGCAGAGATATATCTTCGACACACACATATTTTTCGTGCAACCATATGTTTTGGGGGTTCAAAGTGGCATATGTGTTGTACAACCAACATAATCTAGCCTGGATTCTCGTGTTGGTGATCCATATCGCCCATTCTTGTGGTTTCTGGCAGTTTGCAACTCAACATTTCCAATTGTTCAATAGTGTTGATCTGATCAGTGATGTAATTTGCATGATAAATAATTTATCTATGGAAATCTCATTTTCTAAGTTTGCAACACTTAGTTTGGATGCTTGTATTTATTTTAAGGGACAATGTTTATTATAAAAAACAACTAATATAATACAAACAAAATGCTTCTATGGAAAGTATGTGCACATTGGAATTGCGAAAAAAAAAGCATATTCCTTTCACGTCTGCACATGAATTTCCTTCAGACACCCAAGACTCAGCCTAAGTTGAAGCCTTGTGCAAACAATTGATATCACTAATTGTCTTGCACTGCTACACTTTGCAACTGCACACTTTTAATAGTTCACAAAATGCTTTCATGCATATGCTTAACTAAAAAAAAATGTCAAACATATATATCTACAGGATAGATATTTGTTCCACACAGAGACATCGTCCACACAGATATATCGTCCAGACATCTGCAGATACATATGCTCCGCAAACTTCTAACAATTAAATTCATAACTAGATATTCTGATCATGCTCAGAATTAAAACAAAACTTGACAATGGAGCAACTCGGTTAACTAAGCATAGATAATTAGATGAGGTGTTTGTTATGTATTTATATTTTATATTTATTTAATAATATTTTATTTAATTTAAATTTGAAACTTTATAAAATGCATTTAATAAAATATTTTGTTTATTTATATATAATTAGTAAATATTTGTCAAATAGATAAATAATTTTAATATAATGTTTAAATTTTATGAATAAAGATTTTAGTTATATTAAATAAATTTTTAAATGTTTATTATTAAGTTGGATATTTTTTATTTCAAAATTTATTTTATTACATAAATACTTCTCCCACTCTCTACCCATTAACATAAACTCCAAAAAATAATTTAAATTTTAAACCTCTAACCTCATCAATTAGGAGTTTTACTCAAACTCTTCTCTTTACCACTTTCCTTTTTAACTTTTTTATCTCTATCTCTCAAATAATTGTGTGCTTCACTCTTTCTCAATTTTGTGTGCACACCACCAATAGTGGCAAGTACAGGGGGGTCATTTTTTATCATGAGGGAATCCAGAAAATTGATTTTGATTGGGGTTTAGGCAAGGCAACCAATAATCAAGCAAAAATCCTAGATATATAATAAGGACTATCAATTTTAAAACAATTGGTGATCAAACAAATCATCATCATAGGGGATTCTACAATAATAACAAGGAACATGTATCACAAGACAAGCCCAAAGGATGCCCATCTTAGTATCACGAAACTTTGAAAATATAACTTACCACTAGGTCTTAAATAAAAATTAATGCACTAGTTAATAAACAAGCCAATGAAGCAACTCCCTAAGCATAGGGAATTTGATGGAAAATGGAGGGGGATTGGACCTATGCCACCTTTCATGACTTAAATTAAACCAAGGGTAATTAGTTATGAAATCAATCCCTTGATCCAAGTGACGGTGTTGGATGGTGGTGGAGGTGAAACTTTTAAACTCCCACATGGACTTCATACCTCATTGTGTCACTGATCCTAAAAGCTTAGTTATGAACATTACAATGATGGGACAACAAGCAAGATGTGGGATATTTTCACAATTCAATGGAGTTTGGAAACCAAGGCTTGGAATTTTTATTCTTTTTTGTAATGAAGTAATGTTGTTAGCCAAGATCTAAAAGCCCAATTTGTTGTCTGGGAATAAAGGAGAATGAAAGCCGTGGACCGATTCTCGTTTCTATTCTTTTAAATATTATAGGGGAAATTGGTTATTTTCTATAATAATGGATATCCCCTGTAGTGTACCTGATCACCCCGATGCTTGCTAGGATGGCGGGGTACTGGGAAATTTCATCAATTTCCCAGTGATTTCACCATAAACATAACTAACCTATAATACCCTACAACAAAACCCACTCCATCACACAATTTTATATGCAAAATTATGTTTAACACAACAATTTAGAAATATATATATATATATATATACAAAAATTAACATATAATTACACAGTATAACCACAAATAAACATGACACTTATCTTTTATGAAGACACGACTGGATGCAGACCTTCGACGTTCCTCCCAACCATAGACCACATTACTCATAATCTCTCAGCAATGAGTCACCCCTGAGATGGGTTTATTATTCCATCGGGGAAAAATATTCCTAGCCAATTATGGTCCACAATTAGTACCAACAGGGTCCAAGCCAAGGTACCAAACCTCAGTAGCACTCTAACCTATAGTCTCTCGTTCCCCATCAACCTGCACAACCCAAGGTAGTGTTCCCCCTTCTTCGCACCACGGTCCCTTGGGTTGCACCACTACCCTTCTAGAGCTCCAACACAGGTTGGGCAGGAAGTCTCAGAGCACTGTGGATCCAGGAGATCCAACTACCCTCAGAGGTCTCCAGGTACCCTCCAGGCCTCACACTAGGGAGCCTATCCCCACGCTTTTCCTTCCATGGCTCTAGCCTTATCTGAGGCAACCCAAGGAGAAGTGTACACACACCTAGGTCCACCCAAGATCCACAGGTAATTCTGTAGTTTGGGTCACCATATTCCCTAGAGCAATTCTTGTAGTGAACCTGGTAAGAATGAAATGAATAGAATGGAGAATTAAAATAAATTCCCCCTTTAAATATGTATGTGCCATTTTTTTATATTATATTATTGTATAATATAATAATATAAAGGCTTAGGGAATTATTATATTATATTTGGCTTAACCTCCTTGGCTTAAGATCCATTTACCTATCCCTTAGCTCTCATTCCCACTCATGGAGTCTTATCCCCCCATATTATTTTCATCCCTTGGTCTACAACCTTGATGTTATTTTTATTAATTAGTGCATATGTACAATTTATAATGCAAAATCTCTAGCCTTTGATCATCTTTACAGGTGCCCTGGCCCAAACATACTTGCTCACCAGCCTAGGTATCATATATAGGTGCTCTGACCCAATCATACCGGCTCACCAGCCTAAGTATCATATGTAGAATATATTTACAATACAGGATCAATCCAGGGTATTACATTCCCCTCCCCCTTATTTATGGACTGTCCTCAATGCATCTTTATACACCTACATAATAAGAGATTTTCAAAATTATGCAAGAATTACTTTGATCTTTCTGTCCAATATGTGCACCCTCTAGACCTGGAAGTTTTCTTCATGCTCCATCTTTATTGATAGTCAAACCCAACATAGTCATCATCATACCTATAAGTAAAACACAAGAATAGAAGTATTAGCACATGCAATCAACAAATTCTTGTACACTCTGATAAATAGTTCAATTGATAGCATAAAGTTGAGGATCTCCCTTTTAGTCGACATGTTAATGTTCAGAAACCCAAAACTGAGCACTCATTACTTTGAGGCTATGTGGCAATTTGACCGCCAACAGAGTGATGAAGTTGTTTCCCACTAAGTATATGCAAAATCTGGCATAGGTTTCTATATGATCTCTCTATCCAATATTGTATAGGGGTGCTATAACCACTGTTAGGCCAAAAATATCTCTTTGACTTGCTACCAAATCTCAAACTTCTCCTTTGATGTCACATGAGAACATAGAATGTGGTTCGAATTCTTGTTGTTGGAGATCTGATTTGAGGAATGCATTAGATGGTTGAGTATTTGTAACAGGAATATAACCTATAGTTCTATCACTAGTGAAATATTTATTCCATAAGATGCCAATAAGTGCCATGTCCTTGACCTTAAACTTCATAAGAACATTTCTCACCCTATTTTTGGAATACTGAGAGGGGGGGTGTGAATCATTATGAGCACAATTAGTACTTTTAATCACAATATAAAACCATTGATTGTTTCCATTGTTACCAAAATGATTTTACCATTGATTGTCCTTTGAAGATGAAGCAATTCCATTTTGTTATAGTGTTTCTCGCATAAATATATATGTGCTTACATATTGGTCTCACCCTGCACCCCAAGTATAAGAGCACCTCACTTCTCTTAGTATATTAAAAGTTAATTCTTTCTAAGAATAATAATTAGTGTGATGCAATGACCTTTCAAAATCGAGCTAGTAGAATATTTTTAATAATTTGTTTGTTTAAAGAGTAACCATGCAAGATGCACACTTCCCCATGAAGGTTTTGAAATATTTCCAATCCAACACTCCTAATTGAAAGATATATGGCATAAAAAATTTACCACATAGGAATTCTATGAATATTTATCTAGATTGGAAGGAAAGCATTTGTCTCATACAATTGAGTTCCCAGGAGAGAGGGAAAAGAGTTTGTTGAATCTAAATCTTGGTGAGTTGCTTGCCTTGCTGGAGAAGTTGTGCTGCTTAGCTTGTTGAAGACTGTCATGAAACTATTATTGGTGGGGTTGAATCTATTCAACCGACCTGTTATTTCTTGGCTTGACTAGGTAGTGTGTAGGTACCATTGTAGGTGAAGACACAATATCTTTTTTCTCTACTATAATCTACTTCTGTTGGAAAGAAAGGTATTGGGCCAAGGCTGCAGTGGTTGCAGTGTCCTTCTGTTCACATTTTGAACAGATTGTGAAGAGGCTGAATTTTGCAGTATGAGAGAATACCTTGCGACACTGTTTTGGTGGGACAGTAGTCAGAACTACCTTTGGTATCTTGTAGAGATGACCCCTCAGAGTAGCAATGACACTATGGGGTCGAGACTCATAAATAGCATGGCACTTCCACATATATGGCTGGCCCAAGAGAACATCATAGACATCTAGCGAGGAAACATCACATAATACCTCATCCTTGAAGGGATGGAGGCTGTATGGCAATCGATATTGTTGGCTGACACAGAGATCTCGTCTTTGGCTAGGCCACTCAATGTTATATTGTTGCAGGTGTGGTGTTGTCAACAATCCCAACTGTTTGAAAACCTTTGCTGAGATGAGGTTCTTCTGGCTTCTACTATCAACAAAAAAATGCAGCAGGGTCCCCTTCACCCACATATATGAATGAAAAAAGTGCTCCCCCTCTTCAAGATCTATTGGTTCTTCTGGTTGAATTGTTGTGGTCGCGACAATAGCAGTGAGGTCTGCATCGATGATTTTTATTCTCTCATTATTTTCTGAATCAGATTCTGAATCAGTTTTCAGCTCCTTTTCTTTGATCTCGACCACCAATGATTTTTTTGAGTGACATTCCTCAGTGTTGTGCCAATGGATTTTTTGGAAATCACACCACTTTCCAGTGTCCTTCTTCGTCTTTTTGTCACCTTTATTTTCCTATGGCCTGGACTGGTTTTCTGGAGGCAGGTTGTTAGGGTCATCTTTACCATAATTTGGTTGTTACGTATTTGCAGACCCGAACTCCTGTTTGTTCTGGTGTCTAAATTTCTGCTTGATTTTATCAACATATCAATAGGAAACTCCCAGTGATGAGATATCCAGGAAATCCATTTCGGTTTGGATTTACCTATGCAGATCCCCGTGGTATTTTAGAACCAGATACTGCTTGGAGTATTTGATACCCAACTTGGTGCACAAGGTATGGAAAGTATTTGTGAACTTTGGCACTGTTTGGCCCGTCTCTCACCACAGTGTGGTCCATCTCATGTACTGGTCATCATAGTTACCAATAGGGTAATACTGTTCCTTTACCGCATCCACAAAAAAATCCTAAGTGGGCTCGACCCAATATATTCTAGACTCCTCTGTGGAAATTTGCTCCCAGTAAGTTTCCCACTAATTTTTGACATGGGGGAGAGCCTTACAGAGTGCGAAGGTGATCATTTCTGAGTTGGAAAAATTGTGAACAAAGAAATAACCTTCTAGTAGATTTAACCATTTTTCTAGGGCATCTGCATAGTTTTGACCTTCAAATATGGGAATATAAAAATTAACTTGTACCTTGAAAGGATAGGTGCCTCCAAAGTGGCTGCTTGATGAATATGTTCTTGTTGTTATCAATAGGTATTGAAGGATGTGGTAAAAGTTTCTATCATTTCATCCCTCTGTCGCATGAGAGCTTGCTCAAGCAACGGATTAATAAAATCTTCTTCTCTTTCATCTTTTTTTTCTTCCGCCATGGAGGGTTTCTTAGGCATGCGAGAATGATTTTCCTCAAGAGAGACAATCTCGAGACCTGTTGGCAGCCAACCCAATTTTTTTTGATTACTCTCAAAAAGCTTCCTACACCCCTTGCGGTATCATGACAAATCATTGTCGCATTGTGCTAATAGACATGTGTCTCATTTTTGCAACTATTACAATTCGATTTCGACTCAGTTTTCACAACTGCAAGTGTGAAAACACCTCTTTCGTTGATTAGACTGTCGTCGTCTTTGGTTGATTTGTTGGTTGATACTTGATCACTGGTTTATCATATGATTGATAAAGGTTTTATCAGACTTATTTTCTTGATCATTATCTTACCTTGATTGCGCATTTGGATATAATTCACTATTAAACCTTTGGGCATGAAAGTTATTGGTCTTATTTATGAAAATTATAATGCATCTGCTCATATTGTTTTTATCCTTGCTATGGGATTTCATTCGATTCTTATATGAACAAATTGTATTGTGTGGCTCTAAGGCTTTGGAATACAAACATATATGGTATACACCAAATACATTGGCAAGTTCATAAAGGTATGGTAGCAATGGTTTTAAGGCGCATAAGTTAATCTTATTCGATTTTACAAATCGATACTTGGCATACTAT
>JASDQU010101574.1:474440-491504 GCA_032191745.1 Picea mariana | reverse complement strand
CCTAAGGGTGTAGGGGGTGCCGTTCCATTTCTTTTGAGCACAAATACCCCTATCAAAACCCCAAAGGCTAAGTTTTTACATTAATTGCTCAAAAACATTTAATTAATTAAATAATTAAAATTCCAACCTTAGGAAAATTAATTAAATTTAATTAATTAAAAAAAACCTATCTAGATTCGACGAAATTCCGCGAAACTTTAGACAATGTCTAGCATGGTCATTTACATCATTCCTAAACATAGGTTACCTAAAAACGAAACCATTAAGACGCCTTTCACCACTCTGGAGGAAATTATTGCATGTGAGGAGGGAAAAACTCAAGGGAAGTCAACCAGGCCCGAAAGCCTGGCTAACAACCTGAGGATAAAAAACCCTCGGTGAAAGGAACTCCCTTAATGGCAACATCCCATGCACCTGACCTAACTATGACTCATGCTGACTCATTACATTATTAACCCACGCAGGGGTGCGGAAATTTCGTTTACAAAATTTTAGTGCTGGAACATCAGACACCAAGTAGAACCAAATACTGTCTTCAACATGGATGAACTCTTCATGATACATGAGTTGACCCCTGTGCTGCATAGGCGGTCAACAAACCCCAAAGAATACTAGATACAAGTACTTACAAATAAGAATGCTAAGATACAATGGTACAATGAAACAAGCTAACCACTTTTAAATGTATGTGCAGGATACAAGAAGATCAAGGCATTATCATCATCAACACATCCACAAAGATACTCAAGGAGATCTAAAGATTAAAGCACAAGTATTCCACAATGACTATTTAATAAGTTAAGGGTTTCTTAAGATTGTAAAGTTTTAGTTACCCTTATTAAGTATTTCACCAAAAACCTCCTCCCCCAGTTGCCAAATAGCTGCTGGATGCTCAAGAAGTGAGGCAACGAGGCCTACCATAGCTATCACAGTTAGCCCAAAGAATTGAGTTTTTACGGAAAGGACGCTCGTTTGCGCCATGAGACCGTCCCCGGCCTATCACCTTTTGTTGCCCTCCTCAATCCCCGTTTTAGATGGTGAAGATGGTGGTTTTAGGTATCCTATTAAGTCTATTAAGTTAATATATTAATTAGGTAGACTTTTAGGTGTGTTTTAGTGATTTTAAGATGCCTTAAAAGTGTGATTTATTGCCAAGGCCGAAACTCACTTCAGCGTATTAAGTGTGTTACTTAAGCTTAGAAATAAAGAGAATTAACACATGTAAAGCATTGAATGATAGCTGAAATAAAGATTTAGTTCACCACCATGCACTAGATATGTAGCTTGCTATGAAAGAAACTAAATCACAAGGGCAAGAACAACTTGCCAACAAGAGATAAAAGAAGAAATCAAGATTATCACACTTATCTTATGTTTGTTAAGAGCATTAAGATCGAAGCATTAAGTGTGAAAAAGAAAAAGAAGATTTAAGCATATGCCTACACTATCAACTTATCCAACAAGCATTAACTTCAAGTGTGTTGGAAAATGGCCTTAAGATGTTTAAAGCATGAAAAGGAAAAACCATTCACTAAGCTACAGAAGCATTAAGCATTTGGTGTGTTTAATTTAAGCATGTAAAAAGAGTTAAGTCTTGATATAGCTTAAGCATGCAAGTAAATCCAACTAAGTTGATTATGCCCAATAGGCTTAAACTAAGGATTAGTATGTGAGATCTAGATCTAGAACATTTTAATCCACTCGAGCATAAAAGATCAACAACACATATTAAAACCCTAGCCTTACTATTTGGGGTATTCCTCTCCCAAAAGGTAGGCAATTATTAGACTTATTAAGCTTAGAAACAACTTGGAAAAGAGAGAAAGATATGCAAGAAAGGACAAGCTAAAGAAACAAGCAAGCAACTCAAAAAGACAAACCACTAACCCCCACGTCCTAGGTTTGGAAGATGCCGAACATCAACCAAACCCCACGTCCTAGCTCAAGGCAATGCCAAAAATTGAAAGAAAGGAAARATTTGCAATTACCCTAAGCTACCCAAGGCTCACACGTGGGAGGAGGCCGTACCACTCCTTCTCCCAAGCCAATGAGCCACTAAATCAGCAAGAAAACAAGTAGATCTATGCACAAGAAGCCCTAAAACTTGAAGAAAAAGGTTGAGAGATAGCTACCAACTKKTATGAGGGTCTTGGAGTGTTGTGTGGACGTTTTTGGGTAGCTTAACCCCCTCAACCAGATCTGAAACCTGCAAAAACTAGCAAGCTATGCTTACTGAAAAAGCTACACACAACAATACAAGTGAAGAAAAAACTTTTGCTTTAAGGGCAAAAATTTTGATGACCATTTCACTATGTTAAGCTAGCTGAAATATGTATGGAATGAGAGCATATAGAGAAAGAGTAATATGAGAGAAAATAGGAGTTTGTTTGTGTTTCAAGGGAGGACTCTTCCTCGAGGCATTCCCAATGAAACCCTTGAGGCCAAACCTGCAAGATCTAACACAGTGACATGCATACAATAGATAATATGGATGATTAAGCTAACAAGATGAAATACTTGCACCCTATCTAGCTAATCAATATATATAGATCTACAAGAATACTCTTTGTTAGATCTACTCAAATAAAATACTTTACCCAAGATCTACCTATGCCATCATCATATCAAACCAAAACAGGATTACCTCATGTGTTGCAAGAACAAAAGTACTTGTTGCTCTTCCAAAAATCCCCCAAAGCTTCTGCTTTATTATTATTCAAGAAAATGGATCTTGGAGAAATACTTGCTCCAAAACCCTAAGAGCCAAAGAATGGAAGATGGAACAAGAAGAGAGAGAGAAAGAGAGTGGAAAATCAAGTAGCATAACAATAGCTCAAGATATGGTGAGTTGGGAGTGAGGAAAGGGATCTATTTATACTTGGAGAGGCAAACTCACCCCTCTTGGATCAATGCCAAGTGTCCACCACCAAGCACAAGATGAGATCCGAAGGGTAGGGCGCACCATCTAGGGTTTCAAGCTTAGATCTAGGGCAAGGATGATTTTAAGGATTGAAATTTATTTTAAAATGTGGAAACCTTGGTGAATCTTACTAATCCTTATATGCCAACTATAAATGTTTGGCGATATTTTTGTAAAAATATTCAAATTTATAAGGATTTTATATAGTTTTTATAAAATTTTGGTGATTTTTAAGGTAAAATAATTTTATCCTATAGAATTTGGGCGAATAATTTTTAAAATAGTGAATCTCTTTTTTGGAAAAACCATGGAAAATTAGCCCATGAGCGAAATTTAGCCCCTAAAATCATCCATGATCTAGGGTGTAGATGAGTGTGGGAAATGTTGGGATCAAGCAAAAGGGAAGTGGGAGGCTTAGGGATAAGTGCCAAGTGAGTGGAGGGAGTTAAATAATTTGAAAAAAATTATTTTCGAATTTTCCAAGTGAGGGGGGGCATAACTCCTCAAGGAGGGCGCACCACTTGGGGAAAATGAAAAGAAAGGGAGGTAATGAGTGCTAGGAGGGGAGTGGAGAGCACACCAACCAAGGGAAGGGCCCAACACCCAATGAAAACCCAAGATCTAACATTTTACTCACAAGGGGGGCGTAACTTCCCCAGGAGGGCGTGAGGGTTTGAGTGAGGTGAGGGGGTAAGGGTAATTAAAGGTTGAGTGCACAAGAGGATACGGCTGCTCATACAGGATACAATGTGATTCAGGGGGATATAGCATCTAGTGATGGGGTGCAGTGGCATACAGGAGTACCCAACAAAACAATAGACAGTGGACAGTTCAGCACGCCCTCTTATGCAGAGGGTGTTTTTGGGGATTCCATAGTTGACACTAGCAGGACTGACACATTCAGCACGTCATCTTATGCAGAGGGTGTTTTTGGGGATTCCAGAGTTGACACTAGCAGGACTGACACTTGCAGTGAGGGGTCTGAGATGGCACCTGAACATGACCATGATCAAGTGTCACACCACTTAGCAGCACAATTGAGAGTTATTGAGGCTATGATCATGGAAGCCACTAAACGTATTGATGACATGCATACAGTGATGGCAGATTACTGTTGGAGAGCATTAGTGGCATAGGGTAGCTCGGATGGATGATTTTCACACTCTCAGGAAGAGAGTGTCTATGATGAGGACTGACTACCAGCAGTTGTTGACAGACAGGGACTACCTACTGGGGATTGGCGAGTTGTATCACAGGGCCTTAAGGGGGCAGGAGTTGGAGGTAGACCGACTCACTTAGGAGTTGGAGAGCACTCGAGGATTCTTGAGAGGCACACAGACAACCCTTCAAGAATCGGAGTCTAGATCAGATGAGCTTATTGAGGAGATCCGTTAGAGATCCACTTCATCTATCCTGGTGGACACTCTAATATATCCTTCAGTCACATGGTTAGAGGATGTTGGTGGTCTAGCAGAGGAGCACCAGTTGATGGAGGACACTTCCATTTGTGTTCCGAGAGCAGTTGACCTCCATGTAGAGGTTGATCCAGCAGTACACCCTGGATCTATGATGCAGCATGAGTCTGCAGGAGACGACATGAGTATGCCGGAGCATACGGTGATGAGGGATAGTTCACAGAGTCATGCCGAGATGTATGGTGGCATTTAGAGGGGTATAGTGCCTTGCAAGGAGGAAACACACTTAGGGGAGTATGTAGATGTCAATCCTCTGCAACAACACATAGTTGTGGGAGATCACCTTCACCATTTCAGCGGTTGCATGGGAGATGAGAGATGGAGATTGGTTGACCAATAGTCGGAGGGGTTACTTCCGGTTGTACTGGATGGTTGGGATTCGGTGATGACCACAGGAGAGCATCTATCATGGATACAGATGGATGAGCTTCTGGTCGAATCCTTGGGATTGACCAAAGCATGTGACACCTCCCAGTCCTATAGTTAGTTGCAGATGTTTCTATTGGCATGTCCTGACACTTTTATTATAGACAACAACATGAGGAGGGATAGGCCGTGGATGAGGGCATGGAGAGTGAGTAGGCTGAGACTACATGACAGGAGTACTTTTACGGCATACAACAGGTCAGAGGTGGACCGTGTTAAATAGACAGTTGAGACTCGGCGTGTGATGGTGAGCATCATAGACCAAGTGACGACAGATGAGCACAGAGGGCTTCTGATAGTGATTAGTCTGACACAGGAGCAACTAGCGGAGACTGGAAGTGATAAACTTCCAAGTTTTCCATGGGATCCGAGAGTTCACTTGGTTAGCAGGATGTTTCACTACATGACGACCCAGGTTGCGCCAGAGTGCCACACACTCCACCTGGGGTTGGTTTGGAGTGGGCCTGCAGGTACCTGTCCTATGGGGCGAGACCTTTTCTCCCTCTTGATTATCATGATAGGGCATGGAGATGTTTGGACAGGTGCTTCTTCTACAGAGGTGTCTTACTGATAGAGTTTTTGGACAGCAGGTCCAATGCTCACAGGTATTTCAGCTGTAGGACCCAGGAGAGGAGGATTTAGGATGTATGCAAGGGGCAGACAGTCGTGGTCAGAGTAGTGCATGGCCAGCATGGTGATCTTCGACAGAGGTTAGCATGGGACCCAGGGATTGCAGGGTTGAGCATTTCACTGACTGACAGGGGCGAGTGGACCTTTGCAGGGGAAAGTTGTTCTAACTTTCCATTTAGCTTCAGTGTTGAGGGGAGCACAACGCTTGAGGGTGTCTCACGGAGGTCTTGCAGTACCTCATTCTAGCATCAACATGTGCAGTTGATGGAGGCCATGTGGATCTTGGTAGAGATTTGGAGGATCGACTCATTCCGAGATGAGGCCATGTGTCATGTGCAAGAGGTTCACAGGGTTGATATCTTTCAGGACTATGCTTTGTAGAGTATTGCAGTTCACTTCCTGATATGGGATCCAGGGGGTGGAGTGTACTATTGTTTGTCTTTGGATGGGTTCTACTGTGCACCCCACAGGTGGACATGGGATCCTGGTATTTTATTTGAGTGGATTTGGTTATTGCTTGAGGACAAGCAATTTTCTAGCAGGGACGACTGTAATGTCCCCACTTTGGGACATCATCACAGTTCAGAGGTTTATGATGACCAAAGTAGCCAGATGGGTGTTATAGCGAGTACAGGGGTTATTGAGAGGCATTGTGAGGTCCAACTTACATTTCTCATCATATCTCATCATTATGAGCCATTCCGCACAGGTTGGCTTTGGTTCGGTTGTGTTATCCCCAATTTTTAGGGATAACTAGGAGATCATGTCTTGAGGCCCACAGGTCCTAGACATGGAGTACCAAGAGTAGGATTGACCTGAGCATGGCCCTGGAGGGCCCACCCTTTTCTTCTTTCATCAGATTCGTCTTGTCAGCAGCAACAACATCCATCACCTTCGACTTGGTCTTGTATCGGAGGAGGCTCTTGCTCCATGAGGTAATTGGTCTAGGTATCATGGTATGTGTCATTTTTTATCATTAAAACCTTTAAATATATGTATCTGATTCCTTTTATCTCTGACAACTGCTTGGGGAGATTGACAGGGTGCCCTAGCAAGCCTGTACCCATAGGTTTTGGTTTTCCACCGGGGGGATTTCTGAAGAGCCA
Source organism: Picea mariana (assembly GCA_032191745.1). NCBI lineage: Eukaryota > Viridiplantae > Streptophyta > Pinopsida > Pinales > Pinaceae > Picea > Picea mariana. The sequence goes on along the minus strand of JASDQU010101574.1, from coordinate 484,947 downwards.
TCGTCCGCTCGCATCATACCACCATTTTTTTCATCCTATCTCCCGCTCATTTGTCCCATTCCCCTTGTCCGAGCATTGGATTGACCTATTTGTAGGGTTGCACCTTATCTTGTAGGAAGAAGGGGCTAAAGGCCCAGAAGGTAAAAGCAGCTGGTAAAAGATAAAAGCCCAGGAATAAAACCTCGAGATGCTTCGCCCAGGGATCCTCGAGAAGGCAATAAAAAGCTTCTCAGCAAGAAACAAGAGGGACCTGGAAAATAACAAACAAGACCTAGCCAAAAGGATAGGGGGTCTCATCACGAGCCAGCTTATTAGGTTCATGGGTACCTAACAGTATGACATTGCCACCATCTGGTTAACACGTCAGGGCAATGACCTTTGGTTGCGTGGCCAAGGGAAAGGGGTTCTCATCACGAGCCAACCTTCTCATCTCTGTGAAAGTACTTGTGGGTAACACTGTCAGCTCTGGTCACCATGCCAAGGCAGTGTCCTTTGGTTAGCCCTTGAATAAAAAGAAAATAAGAAGAAAAAGAAAATAAAGAAAAGAATAAAGGCAAGAATGGGCTTGGAAAAATTGCATCCATGACGGGTACAACTCGCCTTCTACAAAGGCACCCACAGATAACATTATGCATCCCTGGCTCTTACTCTACCCACATGTCTGGACATCCCCTAGCCATATCACCTCATTTACATGGCTTGGATGAAACCTTCCTCGAGACTTCCCTTTGCTTGTGGATACTAGCCCAATAGGACGTCTTGTCCTTTTCTTCAATCTTGTATTGTAGGTTTTTGTAATATCTTTGAGTTATTGACCGATGTATCAGGGTTTTTATGCATATGTTTGATAATATTAATGATGAAATGTGATTGACATTGCTATGATCCCTGTGACTAATGAGCCCATGGAGGGCGAAGTTTTTGATGTGCAGGACCATGCCCGATGGACAGGTACCATTTGGACCGATACACATGGGGAGATGATCAGTTCGGATCTCCATGGGGCTGAAGAGCCCATCAGATGGTTGCTGAGACCCCATCAGGGGGGCAGAGACAGGACAGTGTTTGACCGAGGTTTTGCACCAGAGAAGAAGAGGACGTTCCATCAGGGGCACTTTGGCTGAGCTAGGCCTAGGGGGATTGACCCACTTGCAGTGGAACATTAGCCCCAGATGACCCAGGACGTCACCAGGAGGCTTGTGACGTCATCATGAGCATATGGCAGACGGACAGGGTTGTTGGCACGTGTGGCAGTTTGGAAGAGCCCAAGGAGGGCTAACGTTTGGCTTCTGGACGCTGCACTGGCCCTAAAAAGGCCTAACGTCTCCCTCAGGAGGGCTTGACATCTCACTTTTGCTCATTTAGGGTTTTAAAAAGAACGTTTAATGTAAAACAATATTACTTTTGATATTCTGGTCTTGTCGGCCATTTTTATGACCTAAAATTAATGAAGGTCATTGATACATTATATATTGAGGAGTTTTAGCCTCATTTTGATATAACACACCACTCACTCATTAGTGAGATCTGATTTTAGCGCCCTACTTGGGTAATTTTGCTGATTTAGTGAGGCGCACTTGTTGAAGGAAGGCATTTCTTGGCATTTTTTGGCATTTCTCTTGAAGGAAGGTTTACAACTAGGGTTTGCATGCTATTTCATGGTGATATGTAAGTGTTTTTCTGCAAAACTTCTTGATTGAATGGTTGTAGTCTTATATTCTTGCATATGTTTATGATTTGCTGATAAAAAAACCCTAGTTGATAAGCACACAAGTAGGTCCTTGTTTCATGTCCCCTAAAAGAGAAATTTCCAGCCATTGAAGAAGGAAGAAAGAGCCTAGCCATAGCTACACTCTTATTGCTTCTTCTCCCTGAGCTAGTCGTACTTTCTGAAGTCAAGAAGGAGGAGACGTCCCAAGCCTAGGTTATCTACACCTAGGGCCGTTCGTCGGTAAGCCTTGCCTCAAGAGCCTTATCCTAGAAGCTTACTTGGTGACTCCACTAGGGTGTTTTCCCTTTACTTTGATAATTTCAAGAAAATTATCTGGCAACTCCACCAATGACGACCCATAGCAGGCGACAATACTCAAACCCCTCTACGGTGGCAACTGTCAGTCTGACGAACCCTACACCCCCGCTTAATCCACACAAGTGGTCTCACATAGAGATTTTCAGCTATTTTGACCTAAGTAACATCCAAGGTGGGTTACACGACTTGCCCAAAGATGCAGACTCCTGGTTACCCCTTTTCTCAGGAAAAGCAGTCCCTAGTAACTCACACTGGGCCCATTTCTGTGATAGCTTTGATTTTCATTTGGCTGGTCAGGAACACCCTGATGTCTTTATGAGACTTTTTGCAAGATCTCTTGTAGAAGATGCTAAGATTTGGATTCATGCCTGCCCAAAAGGAAGCATAAAGAACTCTAAAGAACTGCAAAAGGCCTTTAAAATACGATGGTGCGACAATGAGCATTCACAAGATTCTTATTCTCAATACCTCAGCACCTGCAAAGGTTCCTGTGAGAGTGTTAGGGATTTCAGTGATAGGTTCAACCTTCTCCTCAAAAAGGTTCGACCAAAAGTAAGCTCAGAATAAGCTATCCTTGATCATTACCTATACTCCTTAGAAGGAATCTTATAGCTCACCCTCAAAAACCGGTCACCTACAACTTTGGAAGAAGCGCAGGACTTAGCCTTTCAAATTGAGAGAAATCTTGAATTCGAAGACTACATTTGTCAGAAGAACCTCTCGCGGGGTGATGACTCATGGGACCTTAGTGATGATCTTGCTTTGGAACCTGAGCCCCCATAAATCCTTCAAGTCGAACTTGCTCCCACCAAAAGAAAGTGGAGCCTTTCCCATGAGAGCAATACCCCCTTTCAAGAACTGCCTTTGAGAAAGGAGCCCCCTCAAGGAGGTAGGGAGGAATTTGAGACCTTCCTGACTGAAACCGTTGACTGTAATCCTCCGGAAGACTCTCCTCTTTTCATCCACCAAGTGGGGCACCCTTTCTCCAAGAAAGATGAATTTACACCTTTCTATGTCACTCTCCAAGTCAAAGACTCCCTCCTCCGCAACTGTCTTCTGCACCCAAACGCTACAACCAACATGATGAGAGAGGAGGTTATGTATCAATTAGGCCTAAGCCTTTCACAACCGAATACCATAGGTGACTTTGCAAAAGGAATCATTAAAAACCTAGAAATTGCTTTTGATTCCTGCCCCAACGCTCCCTTCTTGATAGATGTGGTCATTATAGATGCTGTGAACAACTTGGGTATTATCCTTCACAAAGACCTTATAGAACACTTGAATGGAAACTTTCATGGACAACAATCCAAGGCAACTATCCCTCATCCTGAAGGGGGATTCTTCACCCTCTACAATGAACCCCTCGTAGGCTCCCTAGTTGAGACCTTTGATGAGTCAAGTGACCAACTCTTGTGTATCGGCAGTGACCTCAATAATTGGTTTGTCCAGGAAGGGAAGTTAGATGTCAACACCATTGAAGAGACTGAAGGAATATGGATCTTGGAGTTTGATGGATCCAACTCAAGTTCCAGATCAGGCGCTGGAATGGTTTTGACAGCCCTGTCCGATGAGGTTTTTTACAATTCATATAGGCTGGAATTCCCTTGCACCAACAACATTGCCGAATACAAGGCTTTGATCCTGGGTCTCAACTTAGCAATTGATAAAGGTGTTACACACCTAAGGGTAAAAGGAGACTCAGACCTCATTGTATCGCAAGTTATGATGAGATTTGCCACTAAAAATGAGAAGCTGAAGAAGTACCGAGACATGGCTCAATCCCTCTCAAAATCCTTTAGAATAGTGTCACTTGAAGCCATCCCTCGGGAAGAAAACCACATGGCAGATGCTTTGGCTGTATCTGCCTCCACTTTGCAACCTTGTGAAGGACCACTTCATGATTCTTGTAAGATGGAAGTCCTCTTTAGACCTTCTATCCCCGATAATTTGGAGTATTGGCAGGTTTTTGAAGACGATGACCAAATCATCACGTTCCTGGAAAATAGCAAAGAATTCACCGATTAACAGATTAATTTTCTAGCTGATTCCATGAACCTAGAAGTTATAAACCTTCAGAACAACACCTTGCCTAAAGGTTGCATTCCTTTGGAAAACCTCTTCGACAGGAACGATGTTTTCAAAGGGAGAAGGCCCAATAAACAAGCTGAAGAAGCTCTAGAATTCAATATCGGTACAGAAATGGACCCAAGGATGGTCAAAATAGGAAAGGGCACCACTGAGAAAGAAAGGATGGAGATACTAGCACTCATCAGGGAATTCAGAGATACCTTTGCTTGGAACTATGATGATTTGAAAGCCTATAGGGGGGATGTCATCCAACATGCCATACCCTTGGTAGAAGGGGCCAAACCTTTCCGACAAAAGCTGAGGCATATCAACCCGAAGTTGGCAGGCCAAATACAGAAAGAGCTCCAAAAGATGGTTGATGCTGGTATCATAGCCCCTATCAGGTATTCTTCTTGGATGTCAAACTTGGTGGTTGTTCGAAAGAAGACCGGTGACATACGCTTATGTGTCAACTTCCGCAATCTTAACTAGTTATCTTTGAAAGACAATTATCCTCTCCCAAATATGGAACATTTACTTCAACGGGTCACAGGGGCAGGGATGATGTCTATGCTAGATGGGTTCTCAGGATACAACCAAGTTTTGCTCAAAAGAGAAGACCAACTCAAAACTGCCTTTACCACACCTTGGGGAACTTTTATGTACTTAAGGATGTCGTTCGGTCTTATGAATGTCGGTGCTACTTTTCAGAGAGCAATGCGCTTTGCCTTCAGAGACCTTATACAAAAAATCATAGAGATTTACCAAGATGACCTTACAGTCGTGTCCAAGGATAGGAAAGACCATCTTTCACACCTCAGGATTGTTTTTGAGCGATGTAGAAAGTATGGTATCTCGCTAAATCCCAAGAAATCTGTCTTTGGGATTGATGAGGGAAAGTTGTTAGGACACGTGGCCTCACAAGGAGGAGTTTCCATTGACCCTGAGAGAGTCCATTCAATAAAAGACGTTCGCCCCCTGGCCAACAAAAAATCTTGGCAATCCTTTCTCGGAAAAATCAACTTCATTCGTAGATTTGTGCCAAACTTTGCCGAGAGGATAAAACCTTTGAGCGCTTTGCTAAAAAAGGATATTGCCTTCAGATGGGGTGATGAGACCAGCAAGTCCTTTGAAGATATCAAAGATGCTATCTCCAAGGCTCCCGTCTTGATCAGTCCCTGATTTCTCACGAGACATCACAATATTCTCGTTTGCATCCCAGGATACTATTGCCGGTGTCTTAATGCAAAAGGATGTTGATGACTATGAACATCCCGTTGCTTTTATGAGCAAGGTCCTTAGAGATTCCGAGTTGAATTATTCTATCACTGAGAAACAAGCTTATGCCTTGGTCAAATCCCTCAAGCACTTTAGAAACTACATTGGCTACAATAAAATTAAAGGTTATGTCCCCTACCCAGTCGTAAAGGATGTCTTATCACAACAAGATTGCATGGGAACTAGAGGAAAATGGGTCTCTAAAATCCAGGAGTATGACTTAGAAATAAAACCCACCAAAATAATGAAGGGACAGGGTTTAGCCCAGATGCTGACCGAGAGCAACCAAGAAGCCATACAAATGGGTGAGAGTGAGCAAATAAACGTAATGATCAACGAACTAGAACATGATGAATGGTATTCCGATATTGTCTACTATCTGAAGAACTTGTCTTGTCCTGATCACCTAGTAGATTACAAGAGAAGGGCTTTGAGACTAAAAGCTATGAAATACTGCTTGACGGAAGATGGCCTTGGGTGGAGAAATCCTGACACGGTTATACTTAGATGTATGAACAAAAAAGAGGCAAAGAAGCTACTGGGAGAATTACAGTCTAGATATTGTGGTGGACACTTTGCAGCTCGTACTACTGCCCACAAGATCCTGAGGGTCGGCTATTATTGGCCAACACTTTTTTTCGATACCCACAAGCACGTCAGATCTTGCCAGCCCTGCCAGTACTTCTCCGGCAAACCAAAACTCCCAACACAACCCCTAAAACCCGTAGTGATAGAAGCACCTTTTCAGCAGTGGGGATTGGACTTTGTAGGTGAGCTTAAGGACAATTCAAGTAATGGTTAGCGGTGGATCTTAACAGCAACAGACTATTTTACTAGATGGGTCGAATCTATTCCTATAAAGAAGGCCATCGAAGAAGTAGTCATAAATTTTCTGGAAGACCGAATCATAACTAGATTCGGTGTCCCTTCCAAGATCACTACAGACAATGCCAAATCTTTCAGCTCATACGCTTTGGTAGAATTTTGTTTCAAATATGGCATTGTCCTATCCCACTCCTCCAACTATTACCCACAAGGAAACGAACTAGCAGAATCAACTAATAAGAACCTCATGAATATTCTGAAAAGGGTTGTGGGGGAAAATAAAAAATCTTGGGATAGTAAAATAAAGTATGCAATGTGGGCAGACCGAATAACAACAAAAACCTCTACAGGGAAAACTCCTTTTGAGTTGGTGTATGGACTTGAAGCAAAACTTCTTGTGAACCTCTAGATTCCTATCCTTCGTTTTGCTCAACAATACACCACAGATGCAGAAGCCATTCAAGGAAGGATCAATCAGTTAATAGAGCTAGATGAGACGAGGAGGAGTGCCTTTGGTCAAATGGAAAGAAATCAAGAAAAGATAAAGAACACCTTTGACCATAAAGCCAAGGAAAGAAACTTCACCAAAGGATATCTCGTGCTGCTATGGGATAAGAGAAGGTAAAAACCTGGTATGCACAAGAAGTTCGACAGTCTATGGGGAGGTCCTTATAAAATCATGAGTTGTGCAGGTACAAACTCTTTCAATATAGAGACCATGGAGGGAGAAGTTCTGAAGCTGCCAGTGAACGCTTTACATATCAAGCGTTACTACCCACCAGAGACCTGACTTCACAGGTAAGTACAGGTAAGTAGGCATTCTTCGTGTATTATACCATTTGCATTTCATGTTAGTTTGCTTTCACATTTGCAGGTCTGCAGGTTATGCCAGAGATGTTGAGGTTCTCATGCGCTCTACGGTGAGCACATGTCGAGTTGGAGCCAGATGTTATCCCCGATTTTTAGGGTTAACTAGGAGATCATGTCTCGAGGCCCACGGGTCCTAGACATGGAGTACCGAGAGCAGGAATGACCTGAGCATGGCCCTGGAGGGCCCATCCTTTTCTTCTTTCATCAGATTCGTCTTGTCAGCAGCAACAACATCCACCACCTTCGGCTTGGTCTTGTATCGGAGGAGGCTCTTGCTCCATGAGGTAATTGGTCCAGGTATCATGGTATGTGTCACTTTTGATCATTAAAACCTTTAAATATATGCATCTGATTCCTTTTATCTCTGACAACTGCTTGGGTCTTACATTAGCCCACTTGACCATGTTTGGGGAGATTGACAGGGTGCCCTAGCAAGCTTGTACCCATAGGTTTTGGTTTGCCAACGGGGGGATTTCTGAAGAGCCATCGTCCGCTCCCATCATACCACCATTTTATGCATATGTTTCAGGGTATTTATGCATATGTTTGATAATATTAATGATGAAATGTGATTGACATTGCTATGATCCCTGTGACTAATGAGCCCATGGAGAGTGTAGTTTTTGATGTGCAGGACCATGCCCGACGAACAGGTACCATTTGGACTCGTACACATGGGGAGATGATCAGTTTGGACCTCCATAGGGCTGAAGAGCCCATCAGATGGTTGTTGAGACCCCATCAGGGGGGCAGGGACAGGACAATGTTTGACTGAGGTTTTGCACTAGAGAAGAAGAGGACGTTCCATCAGGAGCACTTTGGCTGAGCCAGGCCTAGGGGTATTGACCCACTTGCAATGGAATGTTAGACCCAGATGACCCAGGACGTCACCAGGAGGCTTGTGACATCATCATGAGCATATGGCAGATGGACAGTGTTGTTGGCACATGTGGCAGTTTGGAAGAGCCCAAGGAGGGAAAACGTTTGGCTTCTGGATGTTGCACTGGCCCTAAAAAGGCCTAACGTCTCCCTCAGGAGGGCTTGACGTCTCACTTTTGCTCATTTAGGGTTTTAAAAAGAACATTTAATGTAAAACAGTATTACTTTTGATATTCTGGTCTTGTCGGCCATTTTTATGACCTAAAATTAATTAAGGTCATTGATACAGTATATATTGAGGAGTTTTAGCCTCATTTTGATATAACACATCACTCACTCATTAGTGAGATCTGATTTTAGCGCCCTACTTGGGTAATTTTGCTGATTTAGTGAGGCGCACTTATTGAAGGAAGACATTTCTTGGCATTTTCTGGCATTTCTCTTGAAGGAAGGTTTACAACTAGGGTTTGCATGCTATTTCATGGTGATATGTAAGTGTTTTTCTGCAAAACTTCTTGATTGAATGGTTGTAGTCTTATATTCTTGCATATGTTTATAATTTGCTGATAAAAAAAACCCTAGGTGACAAGCACACAAGTAGGTCCTTGTTTCATGTCCCCTAAAAGAGAAATTCTCAGCCATTGAAGAAGGAAGAAAGAGCCTAGCCATAACTACACTCTTATTGCTTCTTCTCCCTAAGCTAGCCGTACTTTCTGATGTCAAGAAGGAGGAGACGTCCCAGGCCTGGGTTATCGACACCTAGGGTCGTCCTGCTTCTAGGGTTTGATGATAGAGCCTTGCTATAGCAACACTCTCCCTCATTGCACTCTCTTGTCTTGATTTATCTTTCATGCTAGTCGTGTTTCCAAGTTAACCTAAGGAGGGAGGAGAGAGCACGAGGCCTTGCTTTAGCAACACCGGAGTGAGCCTCTTTCCCCTAGGGTTTTGATTCTGGGGCCCTGCCATAGCAGCACTTCAGAACTCTTCCCTCTAGTCCTTAGTCTTCCTCCTTCAACCCTTGCGTCCTCCATTAAATTGACTCCATTAACCCTTAGGCACTGATCTTAAACCTCCAGTGTTGAAGTGAAAGTGATCAAACAACTCTCAAAACTTTTGCTAGATTGAAACCCTAACTAACTGCTAACCCTAAGAATGCTGACGTCACCCTTGGTTATTTCATCTTGACGCATCAATGTTTTATTTTATAAGCAATTGAATGGTGTTTAAAGCATTTATTGAATAAGGGATTGATTGGATATATTGATTGCTAGATCATTTTGGTATTTATTGGTGAAGTGATATTATTTCATTGCTATATTGACAAACATTGACTTCATCAATATTTATTGTTATAATTGCTTATATATTGAACTTAGCAGATGATCTCTGATATATGAAGTACTAACCAAGATTTGCACATATAAGTTTCTTGTTGCTTTGTCTCGGATAGGTGCTTTTCTTCTTCTTTAGTTACTTCTTATTATTGGTTGTTTAGGCGGATCTTCTGCTCGGTGGTGACTTGTGAGAGGGGATTTACACTTTTGCCTTATTATCCTTCACCTTCTCAAAGCCCCAAGTCACCAGGGACGTCTCCCTTGGGCCTTACCACCCAGAATAGAAAGAACCATCCCATTGAGGTGACATTGGGTGGGATTGGTTCTTGTTACATCAGTTCGTTCCTTTGTCTTCTGACTTGTTATCGCATAGTTTGTAGGAAAGGTTTAGGTAGCTTGAGTCAAGGCTTCAAACTGGTGTAACAGGAGCTTCCCCACCCACTGTCACCTTAATGGGGAGCTCTTTCTATTTAGGATGGCTGGTCCAAGGGATACGTCCCTAGTAATCTGGGGCTCTGAAGGAGAAGGATCAAGGTTTAAGGCTTCACAGGCTGAGGATAGGCTTCCCTTCACAGATTACTGCCAATAAAGATAGTCAAGAAGAAGATGTTCCACTGGATGGCACCTGTTTGCGAGACAAGACAAATAAACTAAAAGGATGTGCTGCAGTGGTTAGTACTTCAAATATTAATGACTATCTTCAGTATCTATGTGAGCAATGATCAAATGTAATTATTGATGAAGTCAATGATTGCAATTAAAGACAAAGGGTTATAATATTACTTCTTCAATAAATACAAACTTATACTTGCATTCAATATACAAAATTAACCTTATTATATCACAATGCAATGAATGTAATAAATCTGCTCATACATAAATATATTTACTGCGTCACAATTGCAGAATTAGGGTGACGTCAGCCCTAATATTAGGTCAATTTTGGAGGGCAAAAAGTGAACGTTTTGCTCATTAAACCAAAGAAAATAATTCACACTTCAATTGCTAACCAAATCACAACGTTTCACACTTAAATAGTGGCTAAAAGAGGCTTGACGTCATCAATATTTGCTGTTGTTACAGAAGTGACGTCAGCCCTAAAACAAATCAGTTTGAGAGACAAAGAGGACTTTTTGCAAATTTAAACTTATGAAAGTGTTCAACAACTCAAGGTCTATCAAACAAGGTGACAAATGTCAAAACGTTTTTAGGCCAACCAAGG
>JASDQU010101574.1:462656-474340 GCA_032191745.1 Picea mariana | reverse complement strand
GCAAGGGCACCCAATCACTGAAACAACAACCATAACACATCAGCAAACAAACTTTTCAGAGGGCTGTTATAAAACAGCAATTACACATTTTATGACAGCAGAAAACTTAGTGACTTTGCTTGGTCAAAGACAGGCCAAGAAGTCTTGCTGATAGGACCTGGATTTTCTACAGTTTGTTGGGAAGGAGGAGAGAGCACGAGACCTTGCTTTAGCAACACCGGAGTGAGCCTCTCTCCCCTAGGGTTCTGTCTTTAAGGCCCTACTTTAGCAGCACCTTGAAACCTTTCCCTCTTGTCCTTTAAATCTCATCCCCTTCAACTTGTGCGTTCTTCACCTTTTTGACTCCATTAACCCTTAGGCACTGATCTTAAGCCTCCAACGTTGAAGTGAAAGTGATCAAACAAAGTCTCTAACTCTTTGCCAAATTGAAACCCTAACTAACTACTAACCCTAAAAGGGCTGACGTCACCCTTGGTTATTTCATCTTGACGCAACAACTTTCCTTTATTAGGCAATTGGATGGTGTTTAAAGCATTTATTGAATGAGGGATTGATTGGATGCTTTGATTGCTACATCATCTTGGCACTTATTGGTGAAGTAGTATTATTTCATTGTTGTATTAACAAACATTGACTTCGTCAATATTTATTGTTATAATTGCTTATACATTGATATCAGATAGTCTTATGGAGTACTAACCCATTGAATCATAGCTTGCATATATATTGGTTTGTTGTTGCTTTGTTCCGGGCAGGTGTTCTTCTTTGGGCCTTCACTTCATTATTGGTTGTTTAGCCGGGACTATCTTTTTGGTGGTGACTTGTGAAGGGGGAGCTTTACTTTGACTTTTAAAACCTTTGCCTCTTTAAAACTCTAGGTTACCGGGGACGTCTCCCCTGGGCCTAACCTCCCTAAAGAGAAAGAACCTCCCCATCGTGGTGACATTGGGTGGGATAGGTTCCTATTACGCCAATTTGGCCTCCATTTTATAGCCATTTGACCTAGCTACAAACTGTGCGATAACAATGCCAAGAGACAAACCTCTCTCTCATCAATGACAAATGTCACATGCTCCGCACTGAGGGAGTTGTTCTAGGACACCACATATCACCTGCAGGAATCCAAGTGGATCTTGCCAAAATAGAAGTTATCCTTGGGCTTCCATTTCCAACAATCCAGAAGGATGTCCATTGTTTCTTAGGGCATGCGGGATACTATCGAAGGTTCATAGAAAACTTTACTAAGTTAGCATCGCCCCTATTTCAATTACTTACAAATATTGCAAAGTTATGTTGTATTGACCAATGTCAAGCCGCGTTTGAGGCCTTAAAGGAGAAATTGTCAATTGCACTAATATCGCGGGGTTCAAATTGGTCCTTGCCTTTCCATATCTCTACTGACGCTTCAAACATAGCCATTGGGGCTGTCTTGGGCCAGAAAGAGGAGCGATGACCCTATGCTATCTATTACATCAGTAAGAATCTCACCCTTGCTTAAAAGAGTTATATTGTAACCGAAAAAGAGTTTCTTGTTGTTTTATATGCCATTAACAAGTTTCATCATTATATCACGGGTTACTCTGTATTTGTGCATACTGCCCACTCTGCCATCTTCTACCTCATGAACAAGCCTGTCTCTGATGGCAGAGTGACTAGGTGGTTGCTTTTATTGCAGGAATTCGACATTTCAATTATTGATAAGTCTGGGAGGGAAAACGTGATCGTTGACTTCCTCTCTAGGCTTACCAATGAAGGAGAAGCCATTCCTGTGGAAGACGCTTTCCTAGACGAACATTTGTTTGCTTTTTCCACACACACCATGGTTTGTAGACATCACTAACTACTTAGATGCAGGAAGGCTTCCACAATATTTGTCGCCAAAAGAACGCCAAAGGGTCATTTGACAGAGTGCCATGTGCTCTTCGACCGAAGGATACGTCTTTCACACTGGGCCAGATCATATCATCTGGTGTTGTGTTCGAGAGGATGAAATCTATGACATTCTAAAAGCATGTCATGATGAACCTTGCGGAGGGCACTTCGCCGACAAAAGAACTACAAATAAAGTACCGCACCTAGGGTATTATTGGCTCACCATATTTCAAGACGCCAAGAAATACGTTAGTAGTTGCGACAAGTGTCAGAGGATGGGACGACCGGTCAAATCATATGAGATGCCACTCCAACCTAAAATCTTGATAGATCCCTTCGAGAAATGGGCCCTTGACTTCATAGAACCTATAAACCCACCAAATCGATTAAGGCCAAAGCTTAGCCAAAGGATACAGAGGGAGCAGTGGCTAACTTCTTTTATGAGGAAATCTTTGTTTGTTTCGGAGTCCCCCGAGAGATCGTTACCGACCAAGGGACCCAGTTCACTTCTCAACTTATCTGGTCCATTACTGAGCAATTCAAGATCAAGCACCAAAAATCTACTCCATACCACCCTTACGCAAATGGACAGGTGGTGGTCACCAATAGAGTGTTGGAAGCCATCTTGACCAAGACGGTTCAACATCATAAGGATTGGGTTGGTAGTCTTCCAGAAGCTCCGTGGGCCTACAAAACCACTTGGAGAAACACTACAAGATTCACTCCCTATGAACTGATGTATGGAAAACATGTGGTTCTTCCTATAGAGTTTGAATTTACGACACTAAGAACTGCACTGCAAGTGGGCTTGGATGTCTTAGAATCCCAACAACATAGACTTGATCAGATCAATGAACTCGACGAAATCCGTCGGGATGCATTACAACAGATTTCTCTAGTCCAACAACAAAGAGCCAAGTGGCATGATAGATTCATCAAAAATAAGTTTAGAGAGGGAGATTGGGCCCTTATATTTGACTCAAGATATAAATATTTCAAGGGAAAGTTCTACAACCGATGGATAGGTCGAGATCGAAGTTAGGACACTAAGAACTGCACTGCAAGTGGGCTTGGATCTCTTAGAAGCCCAACAACATAGACTTGATCAGATCAATGAACTCGACGAAATCAGTTAGGATTCATTGCAACAGACTGCTCTAGTCCAACAACAAAGAGCCAAGTGGCATGACAGATTCATCAAAAAGAAGTTTAGAGAGGGAGATTGGGCCCTTCTATTTGACTCAAGATATAAAGATTTCAAGGGAAAGTTCTACAACCGATGGATAGGGCCAATTTGAAGTTAGGACACTAAGAACTACACTGCAAGTAGGCTTGGATAACTTAGAATCCCAACAACATAGACTTGATCAAATCAATGAACTCGACGAAATCCGTCAGGATGCATTATAGCAGACTGCTCTAGTCCAACAACAAAGATCCAAGTGGCATGACAGATTCATCAAAAAGAAGTTTAGAGAGGGAGATTGGGACCTTGTATTTGACTCAGGATATAAAGATTTCAAGGGAAAGTTCTACAACCGATGGATAGGGCCAGATCAAATAGACATTGTCTATGACAATGGCTCTATCAATCTCTACACGATCGACAAAGAAAAGACTCCATTAATGGAAAATGGTCATTGGTTGAGGCTTATATCAAAAGCCTAAGTCTAGAGAAGAATTTATTCAAGATATAGTCAGGAAACTAGATCTCTAAGTTGTGAGTAAGGTGGATTTTCCACCCACGCCCATAGCTTCTAGATCCCTTCTCTAGTTCCTATTTAAAAAGGAAAAAAAAGAAAAAAAATATAATAAAAGATCTGGTAGTGAAAACCTGGTTTCAGGTGCTACCAACCTTGGTAGTATTAGAAAATCAGTCCCTGGATGATACCACCAAGAAAAAGAAAAATTTCAGTTGTGAAAACCTCCTTGGAGGTGCAACTAGACAAGCCTTTATTTGAAAACCGAATTCCCGACAAGGTCGAGGAAAAAAGAAAAAAGAAAAGAAAAATAAAAAAATCATCACCAACTCTAAAGGGTGGTCCTTATTGCATTCAAGAATAGGCACAAAAGATGTTTTTAAACATTAGAGGGTTGTCCGACAGAGATTTTCATTTCATATTTGCAAAGCTTTTTTCCTTCTATAGTACAGTGAGCATTTTTTTCATCTTTTGATGAGGGAAAAGTAAACAAGTTACCATGATTATTTTCTTCTCCCTATAGCAGTTTCATGATCTATGCTCTTTGAGAAATAAGATGACAATCAACTCTATACAAGCACTCTAAGGTTGTCTACAAAACATGGTCAAGGTTGACCTTCCATGGTTTCAGTTGTCATAAATCACAAAAAGAAGGTTCATCAACATCAACAAGGTACCTATGTTATATATCTCGCAAAACAATTCAGGTTATCTCTAACTCATTCTTAATATCTTTTCATGAATAATATTTAGAAGGTAAATTGATTAACTTGATACCATGAGCTACTTATTTTCTTTCTCTCCTCAATCAAGAACAAGGCCACAAGCCCATTCTCATTTGCCAACATACTAACCATTACCTCATTAAAATGTCAAGTCATAATGCTAGGATTCTTCATTTGGCATGATATTAACCATTACCTCATTAAAATTTTGAGTTATAATGTTTCAAACTTGTTAGGATTCCTCATTTGGCAGCATTGTTGACCATTACCTTGTTAAAATGTCGAGTCAATGCTCCAAACCTATTAGAATTCCTTAATTGGCAGCATACTAATCATTGACCCATTAAAAATTATATATCATGATTCTTGAATCCATTTGGTAGCATACTATTGTCTCATTATGCCATGATGTCCCAAAACCATTGAAATTTTGTAGCACCAAGAACCGTTCATGGCTTGCTATGTCCTAATCCTTCCAAACTTTGATAACAATCTATCTGATGGCATTGATCACATATCATAACTTATACCTTGGATAAACATGTTGTTTGCCAACCTTTGATAAATGTAATTTTTGAAAATATGTTATGGCATAAGCTTTTGGTAGCATGACATTCGATAGCTTGTCGAACATCATTTGATAGCATGATGTTTGATAACATCAAAACACATGCAAACTCATGATGTCTCAACATGATTCAAAATTCTGTCAAAAGACTCCTCAGACTATATCATAATCCAACACCTCGTTTTGATATTATCCCTATTTGTCCTAGCTTTGAACTGCATGAATTAAACTACACGATGTGTTCAAGCTAATCAATTTTGGAGCTATAGATCAAGCTGAAGGTCGATAATTGTAAATGTTTCTGCCATTTACGTCACAATCCCTCTACAATACATCCATCACTACAATTTCAAACAGTCAAGTAAAATGGGAGGTTCAATGAATAGGACAGAGCCGAAGGGATTGACATTTTAAGATTTAACCCAGAGGCTATGGAAATATTTTCACAAGTTGGATGGCTTTGGTTCTTCAAGAAATTTCAAGGCTCGGACGCAAAGATCACATTAGAATTTTCCCAGACCTTCAATGGAACCAAGGCTTTGGTCTGACAGCTCACAATTATCGTGACAGAGGAATTCATTAGCATGGTGACAAGGTTACCCTAGCAGGGGGAAAGGTGGACTAAGAATTTCAAAATCCCAAATAAAAGTTGGGCTCAATTTCTCGAGAAACTATCTCCACTCCCCAACCTCAGAAAAGGGATTCGAAGGGATGTGTTGTTGCAACCTTGGAAAGAGGTCGTCGTATTCATAAGATTTATCACCCGCGAAGGCAGGTTTAGCATGGTCTATCATTGTCAAGTCAAGATCTTAATGCACTTGAAGGAAGGTAAGTTGTTAAACATGCCTTTTTACTTACTCAAAAGCCTGACGAAAATGGAAGCAACAATGAGGAGGCGACGAAACCCTGATTTAGGGTTATACCACCGGGACCTAATAAAAATGCTAATTTTAGTGGAATTGGAACGACTCGACATTCCGTGGGAGGTCTTTTCCATGGAAATTAAAATCAAACCCCAAGGTAGGGTTTTGACGCTCAAAGTCCAAACAACTCGGAAGCAATCACAAACCTCTACTCTAATTTAAGAGCCTCGTTATAACACGAGGGAATCACAACACTGAAATGTCTCAAGAGGAAAGAGAACCGCAAACCCTGTAATTAGGGTTGCTACAGAATCATCCGAGGAGAATGATACAAGGGATGATGAAGATTCTCCCTTTGAACAACAGTAGGATTAGTGAGATGATGAGGAGCATCCTCAAAGCATGGATGAAGGGTTTGACCAAACCCTAGGGCAAGCAGATGAACAATTCGAAGGAGGGTTTGAAGGGCATGTTATCCCCAACTCCTAGGGATAACTAAGGAGATGATGTCTCGAGGCCCTCAGGTTGTAGACATGGAGTACTGAGAGACAACTTGACCAACAGTGTGCACTTGCATAGATAGAGACCCACATCGCCACCACAAATCCAGGTTCATCACGACGATATCCACGACATCAGCTGGCCTCCGGAAGACATTGGGTTTTGCTCCATGAGGTATGTTATCCCCACTTTTAGGGATAACTAGGAGATCATGTCTCGAGGTCCACAGATCCTAGACATGGAGTACCGAGAGTTGGATCGACTTTTAGCATTGCCCTGGAGGGCCCATCTTTTCTCCCTTTCAGAGCCTCTACCTTGCCAGCAGCAGCAACCTCCATCACCATCGGCTTGGTCTTGTGTCAGAGATGGTTCTTGCTCCACGAGGTAATGAGTTCGGGTATCATGGTATGTGTCAGTCTGATCTTCAAAACCTTTGAATATGTGCATTTAATTCCTTTTGTTTCTAAACAAATGCTTGGATCTTACACTTTCCCGCTTGACCATGTCTGGGGGGATTGACAGGATGCCCTAGTAAGCCTGTGTCCGTAGGTTTTGGTTTGCCACTAGGGGGATTTCTAAAAATCCATCGTCCGCTCCCGTCATAGCACCACTTTTTCATCTTGCTTCCCGCTCACCTATCCCATTACACTTGTCCGAGCACTGGGTTGACCTATCATTTGAGGATTGCACCTTACCTAGTGGGAAGAAGGGGCTAAAGGCCCAGAAGGTAAAAGCAAGCTGGCAAAAGATAAAAGCCTTAGAATAAAACCTCGAGATGCTTCGCCTAGGGATCCCCGAGAAAGCAATAAAAGGCTTCTCAGCAAGAAACAAAAGGGACCCATAAAAAACTAATAAAACAAGACCTAGTCAAAGGATAGGGGGTGTCATCACGAGCCAACCTATTAGGGCCATGGGTACCTAGCAGTATGACATTACCACCAGCTGGTTACCAAGCCAGGGTAGTGACTCTTTGTTGCATGGCCAAGGGAAAGGGGGTCTCATCATGAACCAACCTTCTCATTTCTATGAAAGTACTTGTGGGTAACATTGTCACCACTGGTCATCACGCCAGGGTAATGTTCCCTAATTACCCTCTTGAAGAAAAAACAATAAAGAATAAAGAATATAAGGCATGAATGGGCTTGGAAAAAATTGCATCCAGGGCAAGTGCAACTCACCTTCTACAAAGGCAGCCACAAGTAAAGCTTTGCACCCTTCGCCCTCATTGCACCCACTTGTCTGGACATCCCTTATCCACATCACCCACTTGCATGGCTCAGATGAGGTCTCTTCTGGAAACTTTCCTCTTCCAGTGGACACTAGCTCAATAGGACACCCTGTCACTTTCTCCAAACTTGTATTGCAGGCTTGTGTAATGTCTTTGAGCTTTTAACTAGGATAATAGGGTTTTTATGCACATGTTTAATAATATTGATGATGAGATTTGATTGACATTGCTATGATCCCTGTGACTTATGAGCCCATGGAGGGCGTAGCTGTTGATGTGCAGGATCATGCTCGACAGACAGGTACCATATTGGACCGGTACACATGGGGAGATGATCAGTTCGAACCTCCATGGGGCTGAAGAGCCCACCAGATGGATGTTGAGACCCCATCAGGGGGCAGTGATAGAACAGAGATGGTCAGAGGCTTTGCATCGTGTTGTCGTCCTAATACACACTTGGGTTATCGTGGAAGAAACCTTCAATCCACTTGGTGTGTCCTTGGGGGCAAGTCTTGAGTCAAGGTGTTGTCACCTAATCCTCGACTCCTCCGTCTAGGCCAACTCCTAGCGAAGCCAAGGGGGGTAGTCCCTATAAAAATTAAAACTAAGGCTTTCTAAACTAAGAAAGAAAGAAAACTTTAATCTAGGAGTTTATTGCTTTGAAATGAAACTTTTAATCACAAGATAAATTTAGCACCATAAGATATTTAACCAAAAAGGATATTGCCTGCATCATCAACCATGAGCTTTATGAATCATCAAATAAAGACAAGCATTTGCACTTACTAAACAATATAGAGATAAACTTTAAAGACCAGTGCCAAACATAAAGCAGTAAAGTGTGATGTGATGAAAATGCCGCGTTAATTTTATCTTGAGTGTTTTAACTAAGGGATTTGGTGTTATTAAAAAGGTTTTGAGACCGTAAAGTGGGGATTGAAGTCGGGGTCCCCACTCTTTGTGTGCAAATGTGAATGTGGCATTTTCGTTCGTTATTTGCCAATCTTATAGACTTACCGACCGGGTGTGCCATAGGTCCAACAAGGAGAGAACCTAGATCTCAAAGTTTTCCCCTGACTTAATGTTAATGTTTAAGCCGTTATTATAGTTCTTTGCATATTAGATAACAATAGCATAATACAAGATCACTGAGAAATACACAATCACAAGAGACACAGCGTTTATCCGGGGAAACCCTCTAGGGGAAGAAAACCCAGCAAAACTTCCTTAATATAAATAGCCAATACAATGCCAAGAGATCTCTTAAACTAATACAGAAAGTCCTCTCCCAAATATGCACCACTCTCTCTCCTTCTTCTCTAACTGCAGATCCGAAACTTGTCTCATGAAATGAGCAAGTGAGTTGTGTCTAAGTGAGGCGCTAGCCTCCTTATTTATATTAGACTGGCACGTATGAAGTGTCTCTTCACTGGCAGGGCCGACTTCTCCAACTGGGTGGTTATAACCACCTTTATTATATTCTTGGGCCTCTTAAATATCTGTTGGGGCCGACTTCTTATTCTACCTATTATAATTATCATTTGACCAATCTGCAAAAGGGGATTTGGTCCTATTACAATAGCCAACATGATCAATCCACAATGGGGATTGATCCAATGAATAATATATCAAATAATAATAAGAATACTCTTTGCAGTTACATTATTTCAACACTCCCCCTTAACAAGAAGGGTATTCTTCAGCAGCATCATGCGAGAGAGAGAGGACAACATCATCAACAACATCATGTGGGTGAGAGGACAACATCATCAATATCATCTTGGAACACTGACTGGTGTATCTATAAATCATCAGAAGTCTTCTTCATCGGCAGCATTGTCATTCTCAAAGGAATGCCATCATCATCTGCATCAATATGTATTAGTATAAAAACTGATACATCATCATCATCACAGCACAAGGCTAGCTCATCATAATACAAGACTGGCTTTACGTCACAACTGTCAAGTTGGAAGCTCAGTACTTGTCTCATCTCAATGTCTTGCTTTACATCACAACACTCAGGCTAGAAGCAAGATACTAGACTGGCGTTACGTCACAGCTATCAAGCTGGAAGCACAGTACTAGTCTCATCTCATCGTCTTGCTTTACGTCACAGCACTCAAGTTGGAATCAAGATACTCGTCCTGCTTTATGTCACAACCATCAGGTCGGAAGTAGGATACTAGACTGGCTTTATGTCACAGCTATCCAGCTGGAAGCTCAGTGCTAGTCTCATCGTATCATCTTGCTTTACGTCACAACCATCAGGTCGAAAACAAGGTACACATCCTGCTTTACGTCACAACCATCAGGTCGGAAGCAGGGAACTAGACTTGCTTTACGTCGTAGCTATACAACCGGAAGCATAGTACTAGTCACACATCATCTTGCTTTACGTCACAACCATCAGGTTGGAAGCAAGGTACTTGTCCTGCTTTACGTCAGAACCATCAGGTCGGAAGCACGATACTAGACTGGCTTTACGTCACAGCTATCCAGCTGGAACCACAGTACTAGTCATATCACATCATCTTGCTTTACGTCACAACCATCAGGTCGGAAGCAAGAGATGTCTCATCACAGCATCTACTCCCCCTTTCGAGGAGGGTCCTTTCGGACTATCCCAAGCTTATTTCGAAAGTACTCAAACTTTATACGAGATAGTGGCTTGGTCAACACGTCAACAACCTGTTCATCCGTGCTAATGTACTGGAGCTTTAAGGCTCCTCTCTGCACCATGTCACGGATGTAATGATAACGGATCTCTATGTGCTTCGACCTGTCGTGGAATACAGGATTCTCTGTCATCTTTATGCAGCTCTGGTTGTCACATAGAATCAAGGTTGCTCTCATCTCTAAGTTAAATAAGCCGGTCAACAACTTTCGAAGCCATATAGCTTCGCAGCTGGTAGAACATGCAACAATGTATTCTGCTTCTGCTGTGCTGAGAGCAATATTAGATTGCTTCCTACTCTGCCACGAGATCATAGCTGATCCCAAACTGAAACATCATCCTGAAGTGCTTTTCCTATCAGAAACACTTCCTGCCCAATCTATTGTACCTTTAAGGTACCTCATCACATGTTTTGCAACCACTAGGTGAACACGTCTGGGTTCTACCAGAAACTGACTCAAGGTGTTCACGGCAAAACAAATGTTTGGTCTGGTGTTCGTCAAATACATCAACGATCCAATAATTTGTCTATACAGTGTGGCATTAATCAATTCTGACGAAGTATCGACCAGCAGCTTCAGCTTCGCTTCCATGGGTGTATTCATGGGCTTGTGTTCCAACATGTCGAATCTCTTCAAGATTTCGACTGTGTACTTCCGTTGGTTAAGGAAGATCCTTTCAGGACTCTGCCATACCTCAAGACCTAAGAAATAATGCATTAGGCCAAGGTCTTTCATTTCAAATTCCGAGGCAAGTCTCTTTTTACAGTCAGTGATGAGCTTTTTTTCTCCAGCTAAGAATAAGTCATCCACATATAGCAGTAAGATTACTGGCTCATTGTTGATGATTTTGAAGTAGAGGTTAGAGTCTGCTTTACTCTTGGTAAAGCCTAAGCTCGTCAAGAAACTGTCTATACGGCCATACCAAGCTCTAGGAGCTTGCTTCAATCCGTATAAGGCTTTATTCAATTTGCAGACATGAGACTTCCTGTCTTCAACCTCAAATCCTTGAGGTTGCTCTATATACACTTCCTCTTCGATGACACCATTTAGGAAAGTTGTCTTCACGTCCATCTAGTGCAACTTCCACTTCATCTTAGTTGCAAGAGCTATGATGGTTCTGATCGAAGTGTATCTGGTTACAGGAGCGAATGTATCTTCATAGTCAATGCCTTTCTTCTGGGGAAAGCCACGAGCGACAAATCTTGCTTTATACTTCTCAATACTTCCATCAGCAGCATGTTTTATTTTAAAGAGCCATCTAGAGGATACCACATCTTTATTCTTTGGTCTGGGAACTATTTCCCATACTTCGTTCTTCATTATGGATTGGTATTCCTATGTCATGGCATCTGCCCATTCTTTCCTCTGAATGACTTCTTCAAAGCAGGTAGGCTCCTCTTCTAGGAGATCACACATCAAAGCCATATAACTGGAGAATGGCTTTGGTCTTTTCACCTGTCTCGTAGTTCCTTGGGGAACACCGTACTTCTCTCCATCTTGAATAAGCTCTCTAGCCCAAGCTGGCTTTCTTTTATGGAGGATCGTCAT
>JASDQU010101574.1:434944-452822 GCA_032191745.1 Picea mariana | reverse complement strand
CGATTTCTAGGGATAACTAGGAGATCATGTCTCGAGGCCCACAGGTCCTAGACATGGAGTACCGAGAGCAGGATTGACCTGAGCAGGGCCCTGGAGGGCCCATCTTTCTTTTTCTTCATCAGACTTGTCCTGTCAGCAGCAGCAACATCCATCACCTTCGGCTTGGACTTGCATCGGAGAAGACTCTTGTTCCATGAGGTAATTGGTCCAGGTATCATGGTATGTGTCATGTTTGATCATTATAACTTTCGGATATATGCATCAAGTTCCTTACATTTCTGACAACTGCTTGGATCTTACACTAACCCACTTGACCATGGTTGGGGGAATAAATGGGGTGCCCTAGCAAGCTTGTATCCATAGGTTCTGGTTGGCCACCGGGGGATTTTGAAGAGCCATCGTCCGCTCCCACCATACTATCATTTTACATCTTATCTCCCATTCATCTACCCCATTCCCCTAGTCCGGGCATTAGGATGACCTATTTGAGGGGTTACACTTTATCTTGTGGGAAGAAGGGGCTAAAGGCTCAGGAGGTAAAAGTAGCTGGTAAAAGATAAAAACCATAGGAAGTAAAACCTAGAGATGCCTCGCCCAAGGATCCACGAGAAGGCAATAAAAAGCCTCTCGATAAGAAACAAGAGGGACCTGAAGAAAAACAATAAAACAAGACCTAGCCAAGAGGATGGGGGGTCTCATCACGAGCCAACCCATTATGTTCATAGGTATCTAGCGGAATGACATTGCCATTATCTGGTCACCACGCCAGGCCAGTGACCTTTTGTTGCATGGCCAAGGGAAAGGGGGTCTCATCACGAGCCAGCCTTATCATTTCTGCGAAAATACTCGTGGGTAACACTGTCAGCTCTGGTCACCACGCCAAGGCAGTTTCCTCTAGTTAGACCTTGAAGTAAAAGAAAGAAAAAGCAATAAATAAAAGAAAGAATAAAGGCAATAAAGGGCTTGGAAAGAACTGCATCCATGACAGGTATAGCTCGCCTCCTACAAAGGCACCCACGGATAATACCCGCCCCTGGTTTTCACTGTCTCTGGACATCCTTAGACCACACCACCTCGTATTACATGGCTTGGAACTTTTCTTTTCTTGTGGATGTTGGCCTAATAGGTTACCTTGTCTTTTTCTTCAGCTTTGTATAGTAGGACAGTGTAATGTCTTTGAGCTATTAGATGATATGCTAGGGGTCTTATGCATGCATTTGATAAATTTAATGATGAAATATGATTGACATTGCTATGATCCCAAGGACTAATGAGCCCATGGAGGGAGAAGTTTTTGATGTGCAGGACCATACGCGACGGACAGGTACCAGGTGGACCGGTAGACATGGGGAGATGATCAGTTCGGACCTCCATGGGGCTGAAGAGCCCATCAGATGGTTGTTGGGACCTCATCAAGGGCAGAGACATGACAGTGATTGATCGAGCATGTGCACGAGAGAAGAAGAAGGACGTTTTCATCCAGAACGCCTTGGTTGAGCCCAGCCCTAGGGGGTTGACACACTGCAGGTGGAACGTGTCCTATTGACCAGGACGTCCTCCAGAGACCCTTGACGTCACCTCCAGCATGTGGCAGCTTTACAGGACAGTTTGGCACGTGTGGCAGAAGTTGGAGGCCCAGAGAGGGCCAACAATTGTGTTCTAGTGCTTAGATTTGCCCTAAAAGGGGCCAACGTCTCCCTCAGAGGGGCTAGACGTCCTACTTACTGCTCATTTAGGGTTTTTTATTTAGCAGTTAAATGTAAAACAGTATGATTTTAGTAGTCAGCCCTGTCGGCTGTTTTAATGACCTAATTTTTAAATTAAAGGTCATTGGATGATATAAATTGAGGATGTTTTCCCTCATTTTGAATATAACACAACTCACTCTCTTGTGAGATCTCAATTCTTGCGCCCTACTTGGGTATTTTTGGTGTTTTAAAGTGAGGCGCTACTCTTGAAGGAGGATTTCTCTTGGCATTATGGCATTTCTCTCATGGAAGGTTTACAACTAGGGTTTGCATATGCTTTTCTTCATGATATGTAAGTGTTTTTCCTGCAAAACTTCTTGATTGAATGGTTGTAGTTTAGTATTCTTGCATTTTCTTATAAATTTGCTAATTTTGAAAACCCTAGGTAGCAAGCACACAAGTAGGTCATTGCTACATGTCCCCTTGTTGAGAAATAGTTTTCAGCCATTGAAAAGAGAAGATATAGCCTAGCCGTTGCTACACTTGCCTTCCTTTTCTGAGCTAGTGTTAAAGTTATAGGTTGAAAAGAGGAGACGTCCTAGGCCTAGTTGACTACACCTAGGGTTTCACCTTCTAGGGTTTGAAGGCCTTGCCTTTGCAACACCTTCTCCCTTAAATTTATACTTTGACCTGGCTGTTTTGCCAAGATTCTTTAGAGAAGGAGGAAGGAGCACGAGGCCTTGCTTAAGCAACACCGGAGTGAGCATCCTTCCCCTAGGGTTTTGATTCTAGGGCCCTGCCATTGCAGCACCATAGAACCCTACCTTCCAGTCTCTAAATTTTAATCCTCCCGAAACCTTGTGCCCTTACTTTGACTCCATATACCCTAAGGCACTAATTAGATCCTCAACGTTGAGCCTTTAGTGTGCAAAACCATCTTTTAAACTTCAATTTCTAAAACCCTAACTAGCCCTAACGTTGCTAACCTAGGCTGACGTCATAGTTGACGCAACAAGCTTTGATTAATACAAGCAATTGAATGATGACGTCAAGCATTTATTGAACCAATTGTTGATTGAATATACTGTTGGCTTGGTCATTTGGATAGATATTGATGAATTGATGATCTTTCTTAAGCTAATTAGCAAAACATTGACTCTCATCTTGTATCTATTACATTGCTTATTAAATAAAATCATACTAACCCTAAGAAGCTGACGTCACCCCTAGGATATTTCATCTTGACGCAGTAATCTATTATATGTGAGAAACTGAATGATATTTAATGCATTGATTTGGTTCAAGGAGTGATCATATTCATTGAATGCTATATTGTTCTAGTATTTATTGACAAGTAACATCATATTGCCATTGTTATTATTGCAAACATTGACTTCGTCAATATTTACTGTTGTACTTGCTCATGTATTGATTTTAGATAGTCATTGATTTATGAAGTATTAACCATTACTGCACGTACTAGTTTTATTGTTGTCTTGTCTCGCAAGAAGGTGCCTTCTCCGTGGTTATTCTTTATTTGACTATCTCTTTGGGCGGTAATCGGTGAAGGGGAAACTAGCCTTAATCCTTTGAGCCTTTTCCTTTCAAACCCCAAGTTGCCAGGGACGTCTACCTTGGGCCTAGCCTCCCTAAATAGAAAGGACCTCCCCATTGTGGTGACATTGGATGGGGTAGGTCCTTGTTACGCCAGTTTGGCCTTCTACTTTAGAGCCTTTGCTCCTAGCTACAAACTCAGCGATAACACCCATCTCTTGCCATGAGTCTCCATCGCCCACTTCACCACCTTCCACCATATGTCCTCCACTATACCTCTCTCAACCACCTGTACCCCGCGCTCCATGCCACTTCCACCTGTGCCCTATCCATACCCCGTGGCATTTCTCATCTGGTGTTATCGCACCACCTCATCCTTCTCGCCCGGGTCTCATCCACAAATCCGCCATTTGGGTCCCCTCGCAGCTGTTCAACGAAGCAGCAGAAGCCAAAGGGAGACTGCCATGTCCTGCAGATGCATAGTTGACTAGGCCTTGTCTGATTTCGAGAAAAGCAGTTATTAAGGTAGTTGGTGGTGGTTAGACATCATCTCCTTCCATAAATAGGAGGCTGGGAAAGGACCAAGCACAGAGGTAGACTGTTAGTCCATGCTGACAGAGATTTCGTCTGACAAACGACTGCATCGACAGTCTGCCCAACGTCTGCATGCGCCTCCTGACAGAGAAGCTCCTCGACGTCAAGCATTGAACTCATGATGTGATCATGTTCTCAGCGCCGAAATCAGTCCCAAGTATATGTAGGCATTTTTTCCATTTTTGTAAGCATCGATGGTAGAGCACAACTCCCAATTGTAAAGCTTTAATCTAGCCTCTGGTTCTTTGGTTATAGAAGAACATTTGAGACTTCTTGCTTAATGGCAGCCAGCTTCTTCTTTTCCTCTTTTCCTCTGAATCTAAGATCCCGGGCATGAATGATCCAATCGGGTGTTGCATTGCTATATTATGTAGGTTTGATATTATCAGTTCTGCAATCTTCTTAGGCTCATTTTGAAGTTTATTCGGCTCTGAGAGGATCTCACAGCCGAGACTTTTCCTCTTTTGTGAAGACTGTTGGAAGACCGGATGTCCAGAGCAGACCTTGTTTCTCCTCGCTTCCCTCCAAATACTCACCACTATTGTTAGTACTGGCTTAAGTTAGGTCAAGACCTCATGTGTTACTGTTGGTCTAGCCCAGTTTTTTGAGTTATAACGATACTGTTCCGAGTTTACTTCCACCTGATCACCCCTTTATAAACAAATCGTGACATAAAACTGATGGGCGTCAGGCTCTGCTCCTGTTGAAATCCATGAGTGACTTCCAACGCCAACATTTCTGGCGCCGTTGCCGGGGACGAAGTTGAAAATTTCCCCTGGTATAGAACGACATTGAGCCTCTGATTCTGAAGGTGCATCAGGCATCAGAGCCCTTGACGATTGCTACTGTGCACTTGGCGACTCCATTGTGACGACTCCACTGGAGCGAACCTGCTGTTTTAGTTGTCGCTTCCAGAGGCAGACACACGCGGTCCCATCCACAGTTGCCCCTAGCTACACCTATAGCTGATCTTGAGGTGATTTTCAAAAAAGGAAAGGTCTCGGAAGGAGAAACTTCCACCGCCGAACCAGGTAATCCGCCATCTCTTTCTGTAGAAACTCCATTTTCTTCTCCTCAGCTTCCTAGCAGACCTTTTTCTGAAGTTTTTCGTTTCCTGAATTTCGGGAGTGTTCCTGTTGAGTTTTCCCCTCCCGGTCTGGGATTGGAGGGAGAAATCCTAGTTTCATGCTAACCCTTGCATCTTGCATGGTTGTCTTAGCATTTTAGGAATAGAATCCCCCAAACCTTGTAAATAACTAAAACTAACTTCTAGAACTTAACTTAATTCATTTAGTAACTAAGGTCTACCCCCTTTGGCTTCCCTAGGAGTAAGCCTAGACGGAAGAGGTTCCTGTCAAAGTGATAGCGTGGGCTGTGAACCTAGGCATTGTGCCTCCAAGGACACACTAAGTGAGCCGGACTTAGCTCATGTCTGCAAGTGTGTATAAGGACGGCAACACGCCCTCCTGCTGGAAAACCCTCACTGGTGCGCACTTCTCTTCCTCTGCCCTGTAGAAACAACCTGTGACTGAGTAGAATGGTGAGGGAGGGATCTTCCACCTCTGTGACCAAGCTTGGACCAGGAAAGGTGGGATCTTTCACCACCGAGCTGGTCTCTAGGGTTTGTTCTCCCAAAACCCTCAAAACGTCCTGAGCTCAAGAGCTCAAGATGCAAAAGTGAAAATGAGAAGAATGAGGAGTGAGGTGCCCTCCTTTTTCTTTTATACCTCTGATCTAATTTCCACTTGAGTTAATTGACCACCTTCTAAGGTTCTTTTCCTTTCTTTTCTTCATGTGGCCTTTTTTCCACTTATTTCACCTTTTGAGCAAAGTCACTTTAAAATTATAACATTATGCTTAAGTGAACACTTTGGAGCCTCTCAGTCCCCATTTTCTCATGATACTATAGTCTAGTGGGTACATCTAGACTACTAAGTCTCTGTAATCCTCTTATCAAGAGGTGGGGGACATTACAAGTACCTAGAGACTTGACAACCCTAAACCACTTTTGAGACGTGCCATCAAAGCCATCTTCCACATAGCAGCTTGACCTATAGGGGCATTCATCTCGTCATCTCACGTTCCGTGTCATTTCCCCCTAGGGTCACCCGGGATTCCCCCCTTGAGGTGATCACTTCACCTTTAAAGTGACGAGAATACCTATATGAGGTGACAATGGGTAGGTGTTCTCTTAGTTGTTTCCATATTGTGGTTTGGGTCGGGCTTTTCTCAACCGATAACTTGTGCGATAATAGGGCCCATTCTACAAGAACCCCTGTCACCACAAGAAGAGATGGTTCACTCACCAGAATCCATGTCCCTGCTACCACAAGACCAATCTGAAGATTTCGCAGCAGGAGATATCCAACATTCAAGCTTTGTTTTGGGACTAAAAGGATTGAGACCAAACAAAAGAGGGAAAGCTAAAAAGAAACAAGGTAAGAGATTTGGCCCGAAACCATTTAGATTATGTAGTCCAAGTTATCAAGCTCTGTGTAGGAAAAATAAATGGTTACTGCTACAGAATTAGAAGCTTAAAGCAAGTGTTAAGAAAAATAAACCTAAAATTAGTAAATTGGAGTCTTTGCTAGAGTCCATTGATCAAGTAGAAGGCCCACAGCTCAGGGCACATAATTACTCAAAAGGGTGTGTGAAGGAATCCCACGAGGCCATTAGTGTCATCCCTGATGACATTATAACCAATACTTACTCCTTCACTCAATTAAAACCTGACCTACCACAATGGAGAACCAAAGCTGAGCTTTATGACCTTGGAATTATCAACATGGAAAGTCATCGACAGGTCATTGAAAAGTTGAAACAAAGATGGTTCAACATGTATCTCATTCGGGATGAAAAATGGAAGGCTAAGATCAAGATATATAAAGATTAGTTGACACAGGCATTAGCCTTAAACCAAAATGCATGTGAGTTGGCTTTTGAAGCAGTGTCATGCAAAACCCCTTCTAGGGTTTACCCCATATTTTTACACTATCGTTGGACTTCATTCAGGCAGAGACAACTAAAATTAGGGAAACCACATGATATTGAACACCCTCAAGATTTCATGGCTATGTTTGTCTCAGTTGACTCAGAGGATTGGAATCTATTGTGTGAGTTATACTAGTTCAACTTCCTACTGCAAGACAATGCTTGCTGGAATCCCAACCCATACGTTGGGGATGTCCAATTACGGTCCTTCATGTCCTATATTCTTCATCTCATCTCATGGAAAAAAGCTACAGAATTCTATGCACGAACTGAATTAGAGGCCAAACTAATGATCCGAGATGATTATCATAGGCTAAGGCAGGACCCAGGAGACTTTGTGACCATCAGGCACTACCAAAGGTTTGCAATAAATGAATATCAAGAAATAGCAAGAACTTATTCTCTAGAAGATCTTTTGGTTTCTTATGATATATGGGAGAAGCTACCAAATTATTTGAAGAATAGAAACACAATGGGATATTCCATCTTTAGTTTGGCCCTCAACAAAGCTGCATTTTATGCCAATTCCCTGATGAGGTATGGGCTAAGGTGGATAGGACTACGATTTCATTTCCCTATTATATGGTGCCCAACTTGGTTCTACAAGGCACCAATTAAATTGGAAGAACATGATGAAAGGACACAATGGCTCCAAATGGGCAGAAAACACTGGGCTACTACAATCATGGAGAATATGAGGACCCAGCCTTTGACTCGGGAGAACTTCATGCAGGAGTGCCAGAGCTAGAATAGTTGGGTTTGCATAGGGGACATGCAACCAGGCCAATTGGGGGGGATGATGAAACTTTGTTTTGACATCTTTTTTTCTATAAAATCTTCCCTTTTTTATCTCAATAATATCCACTCTACCTCCCTTTCATGATAAATACAAGTCATACCTATATTACTATGATAAGTCTTGCTCAAGGTAAATATAGTTTCCAATCTTCTCTTTTATTTCTTTCATGAATAGAATTAGAATGTGTTAAGATATTGTTTGTGATGTTTTAGATTATGGTGCATAAATAGTTGTGCTAACTCGACCTATGAAGCGTGACCAAATTCCAGGTCATCCCAAGGGCTAACCAACAAGCATATTCTTAAGACAGGATCGAGGGGATTTCAAATAGCATCTACGAGGGTTTGCCTTGGCGTGCTCATATCTGTTGCAGCAAATACCAAATAGGGCATCATCCCAAACAAATCGATGAATGGCATAACTGTTCCAGATACCTTCAAGGAAGCAAACGGAATGAAGGTTTGAGATGTTTTGAATGAAACATTACAGTTTTGATCTCAACAATTGTCATAGGGCTCATTGTATATCAATCTCATTCATTTATTTACCAATTATATATTTATTATCCTTCATTGATTTCAACTATCTTTCATTCTTATGTTGGATATTTTTCTGTATATGAACTATTGTTCATTGCATCTTTCCACATAGAACAAAATGAAGACAATGAGTTAACCTCATCTTCAAAAATAGACTTACACCTAAGCTTTCGAAGAATGAATAAAGATGAAATCCTCGAGCAATACCATATCTTAGAGTGAACTATAAGAACAAGAAAGTGATTGTTTCTAGAGTCCAAACAAATCAGAACCCCAATGCAACCTACCCTAAAGGAGATTTGAACATTAATCCTCAAGATATCTTTAGCAACTTTTGGAAAACTAACACTCCCAAAAAATATGCTTCATAGTGTTTGGGTGATGACATATCAAGCATAGTCCATTAGAAATCCCACTCTTAGCCAACTGAGTTTAGAGGGAATTCATTGATAGATCAATAACCACACAAAAACCCTCGGCTTACAAGAAAGATGAATGGACCAAACACTGTGAATCTGACACATTCATATGTCCTCTGAATCTATGGACACCCATCTTGCATTGAGGACTGGTGACAACTAATGTCTCTAATGAAACACCGAATACAAGTGATGAGAGTCATGTTGGAAAAGTAGGCATCCGAATCCCTCCCAAATGATCTAGGCATCCCAATATTTATTTAAACACCTTAGACTTTGGAAGAAGATCCCTTAATTCCATGATCAAAATGTTGTTAGGGCAAATGAGACCATACTCTTGAGCAAGAACATGCCAATCCTTCTATGAACAAGAGGAAGAATCCCACAGGTCATCCCAAAAGAAAAAAACTTTCTTGCTCAATCGATGAGCCTCAAAACAAGGCATCTCTGCAGCACAAGATTCTTGAACTCTCTAGCTCCAAATAGGATGGTAGGCTAGATCTGAACCTGCCCTACTACCCTCCCAATGCCAACAGACCAGCCCTGCAACAGTCTTCCAGGATAACCAAATATTCTTGAAGATGAGTGAGCCCATGACCCAAAACAACTCAGGAAAAGATATAATATCATATAGGCCAAAAGCCCCTTGAACTTGCCTAGTATGCTGAGCGGTCATCCTTTGATGCTGAACCAAAATTTTCCAAGAAATTGAACCCTCTAAACATCTCACCACCCACTTGGCCGCAAGAACATTGTCTTGCATCGCAACATCAATCATGCCAAGGCCCCCTTTGTCCTTAAGCATAGTGCATACATGCCAAGGTACCAATGGAAGACCCCTCTCACCACCATGCTAGACACCAATGATGCCTCTAAAGACACCAATCCCACATGGCAAATGGCAACAAACCCACCCTAGAAGGAATACCCGAGTACCACACAATGATCTTGGGTTGAATATGGATCCAAGCTGTATGAAGCCAATCCGGTGGAGAATCTAGCCCAACCAACCAGAAATCAGTCTTATGACAACTGACCACAAAACCTAAAGTATCCAATATTTATACTTGGTTTTAACTCTTTATATCCAAACTGAGCTTGGGTTTAACTCTTTGCACTTTTTATTCTATTTTTACTTTATTTTTGTGTCTAGGAGATACCTTCGACACTCATGCATTACCACTATGATAGTTTGCACTATCATGTCCCATCGACCTACTTTGGTCATTTGTGGACACTAATGATATTTTTCTTTCTTCTTATGGGCATGTTGACCGCCTCTCCAACATAGGTGGTCAACTCCATGTGCCATGAAGAGATGCATCATCAGATGCAAATTTGTCGAAGACTTTGGTTCTACAGGGCATCTTTGACCCCAACACTTCTTTTTGTAATTGGAATTTCCGCACCCCTGCATGGGTTAATAATGTAATAGGTCTACATGAGTCATGTCTAGGTCAGTTACCTTGGGATCGGTTCACTAGGAGAGTTCCTTTCACCGAGGGTTTTTTATCCTTAAGTTATCAATTGGGATTTTCAACTCTCTTGATTTCCCTTGAGTTTTTCCCTCACACTTGCAATAATTCCTCCAAAGTGGTGAACGACGTTCTTGGTAACTATTATAGGGAATCATTGTAAATGACCATGCAAGACATCTTAGAAAGTTTCGCATAATTTCGTTGAGCCTAGTATATTTTTTTTAAATTAATTAATTTCTAATTAAATTTCCCTAAGTTTGGAAGTTTAATTATTTAATTAATTAATGATTTTTTAGCAATAATTGTAAAAGCTAGGTCCTTGGACTTTTGATAGGGGTATTTGTGCTCAAAAAAAATGGAATAGCACCCCCTACATCCATGGACCAAGTTTCAGCCCAGTTGGATAACTTTAGCCATGGGTTTGTCCACCCGGAGTGTCAGTTAGTCTAAAACAACAATTTTAATTGCTAAAGTCCAAACATGGCAAAAATGTAAAAATTGTAATAATGAGTTAGAGGATGCAAAATGATGGAATAAAGGTTAGAAAGAGACCCCCTAAGCATAACATAACCCTCCCAACCTTTTCCAACCTATTCTAACCCCTTACCCACCTTCCACACTCAAAAGTTACGCCCCCCTAGGGGATTGACGTTTTTCCTTAGAGATTAATGTTGTGACTTGAGTGAGCCCCCCTCTCTTGTGCTTTCCCTTCCTTTAACCCTCACATCACCTTCCAAAGTGATCCCACACCTTTTCCCTCATCCCAACACTCCCTTTCTTGCCTCATCCCAAGGAAGTTGCGCTCTCCAAGAGGAGTTACGCCCTCCCTCTCTAGAAAATTCCAAATAATTTTTTAAAATATTATTTGTGACTATTCACTTACCTAGCACAGATCCCATGCCTCTCACACACCCTTTGCTTGATCCCAACACTTTTTTCCACTCATCTACACCATAGATCTCTTATGAAAACCCTAGATGGTGCACCCTACCCTTGGGATCTCCTCTTTTGCTTGGTGTTGGACACTTGGTATTGATCCAAGAGGGGTGAGTTTGCCTCTCCAAGTATAAAAGGAACCCTCCCCTCACTCTCAACTCACCATATCTTGAGCTATTGTTATGCTACTTGATTTTCCACTCTCTCTCTCTCTATTGTTCCATCATTTCCATTCTATGCTCTTAGGGTTTTGGAGTATTTTCTCTCCAAGATTTATTTTCTTGAGTAATAATAAAGGAGAAGCTTTGGATGATAACTAGAGGAGCAATGCATGTTCTTGTTCTTTTTATGCACATGAGGAAAACTTGTATCGATTTGTTTGATGATTGTACACATTGGATCTTAGGTAAAGTGTTACTTGGGTAGATTTATCAATGCATGTTCTTGTAGATCTATATATCTTGATATGTTAGATAGGATTGAAGTGTCATCTTGTTAACATATCCAACATATTATCTCTTGTATGCACATCATCTTTCAAGTTTTTGTAGGTTTTGCTTCAAGGGTTTCATTGGGAACACCACAAGCAAGAAGGATCTCTTGAGACATCCATACTCCATGCTTTTCTCACCCTTTACTCTTCTTCTATATTTCTGTTCATTCACATATATTTCAGCTAGCATAATCTAGAAGATAGGTCATTTTATATCAAAAATTTCAAAATTTTCTTAAGAAAAATTTTTGCCCTAAAAAGGCAAAAGTTTTTCTTCATTTGTAGATTGGTTGTGTGTCATTTACAGCAATAATACCTTGCTGGTTTTTGCAAGTTCAGATCTGGTTGAGAGGGGTTTGGGCTACCCAAAGGCATCAACACAACACTCAAAGACCCCCCAAGGGATTGGTAGCTATTTCTCAACCTTGCTCCTTCAATTTCTTAATGTTTTCCTTAATTTTTCTCCTTCTTTGCTTGCTTGTAGTGGCTCACATTTGTGGGAAGAAAAGGGTACGGCCCCCTCCCACGTGTGAACCTTGGGTAGTTAGGGTTTTAGTCTAGATCTTGATTTTTACCTTTCTTTTTGCCTCTCTCTTGCTAGGACGTGAGGGTTTGTGAGATAAAGGGTATCTCCCAAACCCTAGGACGTGGGGTAGGATTTGCTTCTTGTTTTCTTGGTTTGCTTGCCTCTTTTTTTCCTTAGTTGAATCTCTTGCTTGCTTGTTTCTTCATTTTCTCGATAATTTCTAATTAAGCAAGCTAATTTAATTGCCTACCTATTTGGGAGAGGAATACCCCAAAAGGTTAGGTTAGGGTCTTAATTTGTGATTTATAATCTAAATGCTATAATGTTCTAATATCCTAGATCTAGATCTAATATACTAAGTAATTCTCTAGCTTAAGCCTATTGGACATCTAAATCAACTTAACTAGATCTCATGCATGCTTAGTCCTCTTCAAATGCTTGTTTTTTTTATGCTTAGATCTATGAACTAAATGCTTAACTAAGTGAATGGTGTTTTGTTTATTGCATAGATCTTTTGATGCCATATGCTTGGAGCAATTTCTTTCTTTTAAGTTGATAAGTAGGCACACATAAATCTTCTTCTCTTTCACACTTGATGCTCTTATTTAAATGCTATTGAACATGGTATAAGTGTGATTATATATCTTCTATTGGTTGGCAAGTTGTTCTTGTCTTTTGTTATTTATCTTTAAGCTATCTATAGTGTGCATTCTAGTGACATATACATGTGTTAATGCTCTTGATCTTGTAACTTAAACAACACATCTTTAAGGCCAGAGTGAGTTTCGGCCAAGTCACTAAATCACCATTAAAAAGTGTCATAAAATCTTTAAAACACTCTTAAACACTCCTAAAAGTCTACCTAACTAATATATAAACTTAATAGACTCTTTAGGGTACCTTAGACCACCATCTTCACCATCTAAAACGGGGCTTGAGGAAAACAACGGAGGGTGTAGGCAGGGGACTGTCTCACGGCGCACAGGATGTGTCATCTCCGGGAAGTACTCTTGTTTTGGGCTGACCTGTGAAGCTAGGGTGGGAACACTTATTGAGCATCCAACAATTATTTGGCAATAGGAGGAGGAGGCTTTGGTGAAATCTTAATAAAATTTGAAAACCTTAAGAAAGCTTAACAACTTAACCTGGGACTTAACTCTTTAAAACTACTTTTGGGTTTAATATTTAAGGGTGGTTGGTCTTCATCTCTAATACTTGTGCTTATCTTTTCTTCTTCTAAATGTATTGATGATGATGATCTTGATGCTTTGATGATAATGTGATGTGATGTTTTAATCTCTTGATATCCTGCACAAACACAAATAGATAATTGGTTAACTTCTTGTTGTAATCTATCATTCTTTAAATTGTAAATCTTGTAACGAAAATTCTTCTAGGAAGTGCTAAACTCATCAAACTAGCATGTTTTCTTGTATTTATAATGACTTATTATTGTCAACTCCATATCGCATGTATTTACAATTTCTCATGATTTTATCACATCAAAAAAAGCCTTTAGATTCTTTTTTTTTTTCTTCAAATCACCTTTTCAGCAATATCAAATATTTAGCCTTTGGAGTGAATATTCTGCTCATCCATAATATTCAGATTTGTATAAGAAATCGAGTTACTGTCGGAATGGAACCTTGAATTTTCATTATGGTTGTCTTTAGTATAGGATTACCTATCTCGATGCTATAATCTGAAATGTTTGGGTAGAATGATGAATTCTAATTAGTATATTGATATTTCAGTGAATTCTAATTAGTATATTGATCTTTCAGTGACAGATTATGAGGGTGTCAGGTTCTCAACATTGATGGATATCATCACTCATTCACAGGTTTATTAGTCCCTTTTCCTCATGCAACTTGTAATGTTGCTTTTACTACTTCCAACTATTTACAAGGAAATATAATTACATTCATAAAAAAATTGTTTATAGCATTGACATTCATAGTTGCAATTTGTCATTTCTGGGATAGAACAGTTCCATGAAATTTTCAATTAATACATGTAGTACATCTTTATTGACGCTAAGAGCATGATATAGGTAGAAGAGTGAGAATGTTGTCGTTTTTTTATGTCTTTTATAGAACAAATTAGTTGATTTTAAGAGATGTAGTGAATCGTGATCATTGTGCTCAAGAATTGTGGATTTATTATATTTCATTATGTAGGTAACATCACATTGTGTGGTTGCATGTCTAATTGTCAGATTGTTATGAAATGGAAAATATCAGATTTAATTCATTGTTTAGAGAAACAGAGGTTCAAATTTCTAATGTACCTAAATTATATTTTTTCTTTTAATAATGGTTATGGAAGGTTGTTCCTGTTGCCTCCTTTATACACACTTGTGTAACGTGGAGAAAGACCCACTACTGCTGAAGGACCAGGCCGATGGGATGGATGTTG
This sequence comes from Picea mariana, assembly GCA_032191745.1. Lineage (NCBI taxonomy): Eukaryota > Viridiplantae > Streptophyta > Pinopsida > Pinales > Pinaceae > Picea > Picea mariana. The sequence continues at coordinate 438,387 of JASDQU010101574.1, read as the reverse complement.
TTGTTGTTGACAAGCTGGAGGCGCTGAAGAAGAAAGATGGTCCCTCCAAGGCCAGGCTCAAGTCAATATGGCTCTCGGTACTCCATGTCTAGGACCTGTGAGCCTCGAGGCATAATCTCCTTAGTTATCCCTAGGTTAGGCGATAACATTTGGATCCAACTTGGGGACATGTGCTCACCGTAGAGTGCATGAGAACCTCAACATCTCTGGCATGGCCTGTGACCAACTTGATCTCAACAAAAATCATTAGTAATCATTTGGGTGGTGATATCACCCTTGGCTCATATATGGTACAAAAAATGAAAGTAAGCAAGCATATATACAAATGGAAATACAACTACTCTAGCATGAAATGTAGATGGTATATAAAATGAATGCAAATGCCTACCTACTTACCTGTGCTTACTGTGAAGTCAAGTCTCTGATCCTTGATGGGGTTTAAGGAGGTGTCCACTAACTGATAATGGGCGCCTTCTTCCTTCTAATGTAGAAAAATAGTAGGCATCATTGACTAACTTTCTTCCAACTCTGAAGGGTCCAAGCCAAAATCGTGCACTTCCTTTAACATTAGTAGGCTCTCCCTTTTTTGTATCCCACATCCAGACTGTATCTCCCTCTTTGCAGTCCTTGGCCTTGAACTTGGTTGTTTCTTGTACAACCCTGGTGTATTGTCTTGAGGGAGGAGGGTGTGATTTTGCTGTAAAAACTTCTTGTTGGGATGGTCGGATTAGTATGTCATCTTCTCCTTTCTTCAATAATTTGACAGCCCCAACTTCTTTGTCTTTATATTTGTTCAAGAGTTGCTGATATTCCTCCTTCTTGGGCCATCGTCTCTGATCAAAGTCTTCTTCTGTAGCAAAAAGCATGTCATCAGGGGAAAATGCAGGAAGACTCTCTTTGACCAATTCATGTGTTTCTTTAGTTCTAATATCATTACCAATTTCTTGCACATGGATTTTGGTCATTGGCACATTCGGGAGGCGGCTTATTGTTCTGTTGTTCATAGGCACATTGCTATAAGTGAGATCCATCTCTAGGGTACCTCCCAGCATTGCTGCAAACTTCCTGGACAATAGCATTCCCCACACATCTGGGACATCCACCACTACAATTTCCATGTGGATCACTCTCTCGGGGTATCTTCTGTAATGTCCCCATTTTGGGACTGTTATCGCACAATTTGTAGCTAGGAAGAAAGGCTAGAAGATAGAGGGCCAAACTGGCGTAACAGGAACCTATCCCACCCAATGTCACCACGATGGGAAGGTTCTTTCTCTTTAGGGAGGTGAGGCCCAGGGGAGACATCCCCGGTGACCTGGGGTTTTGAAGAGGCTAAAGGATAATCAGACAATGACAAGTTTCCCCCTTCACAGATCACCACCAAAACAGATAGTCCGGCTTATAGCCAACAAAGATAACCAAGTAGAATCCCTGCCCAAGAACAAAGCAACAATAAACTGATATATAGCAAGCTTTGGTTAGTACTTCATATATATCAAAGACTATCTGATATTCAATATAAGCAATTTGAAAGTAAATGTTGACGAAGCCAGTGTTTACAAAATAGCAATAGAAGCAATGTCACTTCATCAATAAATACTAGAACGATATGGCATTCAATGCAATAAATCAATACTTGACCTAATTAATGCCTTTAACTACCATTCAATTGCTCATAAAGTAAAACGTTGCTGCACTAAGATGTAGTAACCAAGGATGACGTCAGCGACTTAGGGTTAGTAGGGTTAGCTAGAGTTAGGGTTAGTGTAGTTAGGGTTTCAATTCAAAAGCTTTAAGAGAGTTTAGATCAAATTCTACTTCAACGTTTGAGGTCTTAGATCAGTGCCTTAGGGTTTAATGGAGTCAAAAGTGAAGGACACACAGGTTGGAGGCAGGATTTCAAGGACTAGAGGGAAAAGTTTTGAAGTGTTGCTAAAGCAGGGCCTCAAAATCGGAACCCTAGGGGAGAGAGGCTCACTTCGGTGTTGCTAAAGCAAGGCCTCGTGCTCTCTCCTCCTTCCCGGCAAACGACTAGCTCAGATGAAGCACAAAATCAAGACAAGAAGGCTTAATGAGGGAGAGTGTTGCTACAACAAGGCTCTTTCATCAAACCCTAAAAGAAAAACGACCCTAAGTGTAGATAACCTAGGCCTTGGACGTCTTCTTCCTCTTGGATTCTAAATTGTACGACTAGCACAGGGGAAAGAGAGACAAGGAGTGTAGCTACAGCTAGGCTCTATTTCTCTTTCAATGGTTGAAAGTTTCTCTATCAGGGGACATGAGACAAGGACCTACTTGTGTGCTTGTCACCTAGGGTTTTGATTCGGCAAAATAAATAAACACATGCAAGAAATTAGACTACGACCATTCATTCAAGAAGTTTTGCAGAAAAATACTTACAATTCATCAAGAAATAAGCATGCAAACCCTAGTTGTAACACCTTCCTTCAAGAGAAACACCATAAAATGCCAAAATTTGTCTTCCTTCAACAAGTGCGCCTCACTAGATCATCCAAAACCCTAGAATAGGGCGCAAATTTCAGACCTCACCAAGTGGTGAGTGAAAGATGATGATAAAATGAGGATCAAAATCCTCAATATATACTATATCAATGACCTAATTTTAATTTTCAGGTCATAAAAAGGCCGACAAGGCCATAATGTCAAAATCATATTGTTTTTACATTAAATGCTAAGTAAAAACCCTAATTAAGCATAAAAGAGAGTGAAAGACCCTTCAAGGGAGGCGTTAGCCCTTTCTAGGGCAAATGAGACATCCAGGGGCCTCTCCAACATGCCACACGTGCCACTGCTGCCCAGTCTGCCTCCAAAAGCGTCCATGAAGTTGGATGACGTCATGGTGAAGATGGGGACGTCCTAATCCTTCCAAGGCTAGCGCTCCACTAAAAAGGGGTCATTCCCCCTAGGTCTAGTCCTGTCGGAGTGTCTCTGGTGGAACGTCCTTTTCCTCTCAGGTGAAAAACCCCTGATCAAGCTCTATCCTGTTTTTTCCCCCTGATGGGGTCTTAGCATCCATTTGGTGAGATCTTCAGCACCATGGAGGTCCGAACTGGTCATCTCCCCATGTGTACTAATCCAAATGGTACATGTCCGTCGGGCATGGTCCTGCACATCAAAAGCTACGCCCTCCATGGGCTCATCAGTCACAGGGATCATAGCAATGTCAATCACATCTCATCATCAATATTATTAAACATATGCATAAAACCCCTAATACATCAGTCAATAGCTCAAAGACATTACAAAAACCTGCAATACAAGATTGGAGAAAAGGACAAGGCGTCCTATTGGGCTAGTGTCCATAAGAAAAGGAGAGTTTCCAGAAAGATCTCATCCAAGCCATGTAAGTGAGGTGATGTGGTTAGGGGATGTCCAAACATGTGGGTGCAGTGAGGGCCAAGGATGCATAAGTGTTACCTGTG
>JASDQU010101574.1:421274-432995 GCA_032191745.1 Picea mariana | reverse complement strand
AAGTGGGGTAGGGTTTGATTGTTTGTCTTTTGGTTTGCTTGTTTATCTTTCTCCCTTTGCTTGCTTCTTGCTTGCTTCTTTGCTTGCTTGTTTCTTTCCTCAATAGTTTCTTAATAAGCAAGATAATTAATTGCCTACCTTGTTGGGAGAGGAATACCCCAAAATGTTAGGTTAGGGTTTTAATTTGTGGTTAATGATCTAAATGCTATAATGTTCTAATATCCTAGATCTAGATCTAATACACTTAATAACACTCAGCTTAGGCCTATTGGGCACCTAAATCAACTTAACTAGATCTCATGCATGCTTAGTCCACTACAAATGCTTATGTTTATGTCTCATGCTTAGATCTATGAACTAAATGCTTAACTAAGTGAATGGTATTTTGTTTATTTGCATAGATCTTTTGATGCCATATGTTGATAAGTAGGCACACATAAATCTTCTTCTCTTTCACACTTGATGCTCTTATTTAAATGCTATTGAACATGGTATAAGTGTGATTATATATCTTCTATTGGTTGGAAAGTTGTTCTTTCCTTTTGTTATTTATCTTCAAGCTATCTATATTGTGCATTCTAGTGACATATACATGTGTTAATGCTCTTGATCTCGTAACTTAAACAACACATATTTAAGGCCAAAGTGAGTTTCGGCCAAGTCACTAAATCACCATTAAAAAGTGTCATAAAAACTTTAAAACACTCCTAAACACTCCTAAAAGTCTACCTAACTAATATATAAACTTAATAGACTCTTTAGGGTACCTTAGATCACCATCTTCACCATCTAAAACGACGCTTGAGGAAAACAATGGAGGGTGTAGGCAGGGGACTGTCTCACGGAGCACAGGATGTGTCCTCTCCGGGAAGTACTCTTGTTTTGGGCTGACCTGTGAAGCTAGGGTGGCAACAGTTATTGAGCATCCAACAGTTATTTGGCAATAGGAGGAGGAGGCTTTGGTGAAAGCTTAATAAAATTGGAAAACCTTATGAAAGCTTAACAACTTAACCTGGGACTCAACTCATTAAAACTACTTGTGGGTTGAATATTTAAGAGTGGTTGGTCTTCATCTCTAATACTTGTGCTTATCTTTTCTTCTTCTTAATGTATTGATGATGATGATCTTGATGCTTTGACGATAATGTGATGTGATGCTTTAATCTCTTGACATCCTGCACAAACACAAATAGATAATTGGTTAGCTTGTTGTTGTAATCTATCATTCTTTAAATTGTAAATCTTGTAACTATTTTGAGTTTAATTATTCTTTGTAAGTAATATTGTAATCTACTTGTAATGAACAACCCTCTAACTTAGTTGACCCCTTGCCCAATCTTTAGGCACTAGTCTTAGTTGCCCTAGGAAAAGACTTGCTTCACATGCTAATCCTTGCACTTTGCATTGCTGCTTGTGCATCCTAGGATTAGAATCCCCTAAACCTTGTAAATAATTAAAATCAACTCTTAGAACTTAACTCTAAAACTTATCTAGAAACTAGGGACTACCCCCCTTGGCTTCCCTAGGAGTGAGCCTAGACGAAAGAGGTTCCGGTCAAAGTGACAACGTGGACTGTGAACCTAGGCATTGTGCCTCCAAGGACACACTAAGTGAGCCAGACTTAGCTCACGTTTGCAAGTGTGTATTAGGACGACAACAAACACTTAACCTACAAAAACTATGGGTCGAAAGTCACTAAACTGTTTGCTGTCCTAAAATAGCAAAGGAAAATTTTGAAGATTGAAACTTAGAGCCAATATCAAGGTCAAAGACAAACCTTAGTTGGCAGCCTCATAGGACCTCAGTTTTCTTCAGTTTGACAATGCTTCTATAAGTTTATATTTGCCTCGCAAGATCTCTTCCCTTTTGAACATATTGTGCACTATTCAATGAATAGTAAGTCTGAGGTGCCCAAAAGTGCACTATTCATTGCCCCTCAATAACTCACAAATTAGGTGACAAGACATGTCCTACTAGGCATGTGTGTCGTGTGTCTCTTTGTTAGACACAAAGACATGCCAGAAACCCATGGGGCACTTGTCTTGTTTGGGTCACTTGGCCCACATGTGTTTGACCTTAGGACCCCGCATGCCCCGATGTTTCAAATACTTGAGATGCCAAAAAATGTTCAAAAGATGTCAAAAAATGTGCCATTGTGTCCCGACATGTGAAACAATGTGTCTCAACATGTGTTTGATGTAGCTCTATTTTTTAAATGTTCAAAAGTTTGTCTTTGTCTATTTTAAAGTGCTTTTCCCCAAATTGCCATTGTGGGATAGTTTTAACTTTTGCACAAACCATTGTTTTTCTATCATGCTAGATAAAGGGTTTTTTATGTGGTAAAAACGATTCTAGGACACACAACTATTAGGCATATCTGACTTATTTAATGGGCATGTAGGAAGGTAGACTTAGTATTGATTGTGCACTATTTAATGAATACTTAGTCTGTGGTGCCCAAAAGTGTACTATTCATTGCCCCTCAATAACTCATAAAGTAAGTAATAAGACACGTCCTCCTAGGCCTGTGTGTTGCACGCCCTTGTGTTAGACACATAGATATGCTAGACGCCCATGGGGTGCCTTTCTTGTTTAGGGCACAAGTCCCACACATGTTTGACATTGGGACCTCGCATGCCCTGATGTTTCGGATACTCGGGATGTCAAAAATGTTTAAACAATTTCAAAATGTGTGCCAATTTGTCTCGACATGTGAAAAAGTGTCTTGACATGTGTTTGATGTAGTCCTTTTTTTTTAAATGTTCTAAAGTTTTATGTCTTTGTCTATTTAAAACTGTTTTTTCCAAAATTTCCATTGTGGTATAGTTTTAACTTTTCTGCAAATCGTTGTTTTTTGATCTTGCTAGATAGGAGGTTTCTTATGTTGTAGAAACAATTTCGAGACACAATTATTAATCATATCTGACTTATTTAATAGGCATGTGGGTAAGCGTGTAAAAAGGAGGTGTTGCCTCCCAAATTGTACTTGATGATAAAATCTCTAATCCACAAAGCACAACCCATGACATAACTACTAGGATGGTCACCACTATCATCTAAGCAGCCTATCCCATGTTGATGTTTTGGTAGCTACGGGAGGATCTTTCCCTCCTAGATGACCTTTCTTAGATGCAAAGAAGATTCCAGAAGCAAGAGATCCATTGGACAGATGTTGAAATACCCTAGAAGAGAAGTCGGCCCAGAAGAATAAAGTATAATGAAAAGACACCTTCCCAGAAGAGAATTCAGCCCAGCTAGAAGGACAAGAAGACTATAAATAAGAGGCGCCTTAGCTCATTTGCTCACTCACTCACACTCTCCCAGCTACACAAAAGCAAGGTGCAACTTTGGAGGAGACACAGCGACTGCAGTGACTGCAACTTTTTGCCTTTCTCTTGCCTTTACAAAACTTTGATATTTCTCCTCTACCAAGATGTTTATACTATTCCCTTGCATTCTTTTCAAAGCTACGTAAAAACAACCTTATCTCAACATCTTCATGAATAATGCCAATATTTGAAATGAATTCCATGAAAGATAAAAAGTGTAGTCTGGCAATCATCATGTGCATAAAACTTTGGAATTAAACTTGATTCTACATTTGGTCATTCATCAGGGAACCCCGGGATATTTGAGAAGTCAATAGGAGCATACCAATTGGCCAACCATGGAGGCCATTCCATTTTTTCTTTGCTTCTAGGTCTTCAATATAAGGCTGAAAATAAAAATCTGCAATGAATAATGACCAAACCTCATACCGATACCAAGAGTGGAGTTGCCAAGATGAGCTTTATAAGTGCCTTCAAGATGTTGCATGTGCTCACCTCTACATACAACAAAGCCTTTAAAATCTGTAAGGAACAAGTGCTTTGTCCCTTCACGGAATCACCATGTGAGAAAGAGATCTTCAATACAACACTCTCACAAAAGTGTCATGAAGTATAGTATTCAAAATTTCCGGGAGAATGGACTTTATCCCCAACAATGGCATCAAAATGTTACTTCCCAAATTGTACTTGATGATAAAATCCCTAATCCCCAAGGCACAATCCAAGAGGGAACTACTAGTACGACTACCATTGTCACCTAAGCAACCTATTCTCTTCACTTTAGGTCGGCTCTCCTCCTGCTCAAGGGGGTGTCCTCTGTAGGATTACCAAGGATAAGAAATGAGGCACAAGGTGATGTGAGAGTAGCTTTAGTAAAACAATGTTTTTAGTATTTTTAGGATATAAAAAAGGTGATGGAAGGAAGTAGAGATTAGTGCCAAATCCAACAAGGGCGATGGAGTGAAGGTGAATCAAAGGGGGCTTATGGGGTCAAGAAGAAAACCCCTCTTTAAAATTGGTCTATTTTATCTAAGGATTGGGATGAGGAGACTAGAGCTAAAGGACAAAATAGTCTCCTATCTAATCAAGATAAACTATGAAGACCAAAGCCCTACAAGAAGGGGTCCTCAAGGGAGCACCTTCATCACTAAGGTCAGCTATAGCTTGATAAACATAAGAAGGGGTCCTCAAGGGAGCACGTTCACCAACAAGATCAACTATAGCTTGATAAACTTACTCAATACCCTTGCTAGGTTTCCTAGATGGATAGACAAAGCCAGGATTCAAATAATTACCAAACTAACGAAGGAAGAAGGAGAGGAGTTACCCCAAAACGTCTTCCTTCCAAGTGTAGACTTTACGATTCAATGTATCAATCTTGTTAGCTTGTAGAAGACTTGAACGTTCACAATCAATCTTTATGCACCAAATAGAAGCCGAGATAGAAGAGCTTTAAGAATTGACACCAAATCCCACGAAGAAAGAGCCCTTATACATCACATATGCTCCAAGAAAGATATGTCAATTAAGATCTAAGGAGTGAAAGCTTCAAAAATCCAACCATGAGTACAAATGAGGAAGGATTACTCTTTATATAGAGTCTAACTCAACTTCCTTTACTATAAAATAGTAATATCTCATGTGAAAACCCTAGATCTAGCCTAGGGAGGAGTAAAGAATTATTTTCTCCAACTATTTTATTTTTTATTTTTTATTTTTTATCTGAGGTAATATCTCACGGGAAACCCTCGAGTACTTCCCCACTTTGTGGATGGTAAATGGGGTAAACCTTAAGGGGAAACAAGAGATTCGAACTCGTGATCTCCTCCGTTGGGGATAGCTTCACGTTTGGCTCAAAACCACTTGAGATAACCTTTGGGGCTCATTTCCTCCAACTAATTATTCAACAATACATAAAATAATGAAGTGGTCAAGGTCACATGTACAAGTCTCCAATAAACATATGCTCGAGAGAGTGGGACATCCCCATCAAAGAAGGAAGAAGATGAGTAAAAGGTGAACCGTGAAACATCTAGCCTTCAAAGGCCTCCACGTGGATAGATCCACAACCAACTCCTCAAAGTAGGCAATGAAAACCTCCTAGATCTCCTCTAAGGTGGATGTGTAGCTCTCCAAGGTGAAACGTCCCAAACAAGCAATGAATAGAAGCTCCCAAGAGTAGACGATCTCCAATAGATGCATGAAGATATGGGCCAAATGGCCATCAAGAGCTAGGGTGCTCTTCACTGTGGTCATATATCAATAATGAATTCCCCAAATAACCAAAATGCTCAAGCAAAAGATGTGGGGCGTTCTTCAAACGAGTGGTCAAAATGTGACGAAAATTTTCTTGTCATAGATTTTAGAAGCACCATAACTGTGTTAATTTTTGCCAGAATTTCTATTATGACCACTTTTTGGAAATCTTGTGGCCATTCTGCATTTAATGGCTTTGATTTGGCAGAATTCTGGGCACCTTGTCAAAAGATAACTGCTCCTGAAGCTAGACCGCCTTCAAAATATGCAATGCAACCCTAGATCTAGGGTTTGGAACCTCCTAAATCTTCTCCAATGTGGGACATCCTCAACTATGAGTGCGAGCAACCTTCTTCAAGATAGATGTCTCCTCAAAATAACGCTTGAAACCGTGAAGAACCTCCTTAGGAAACTTATGGCATCTCCCAAGGTGAGAAGTTCCATCAAATGTGCAAAGTAACCTCCAAAGTGGATGCTATCCTCAAACCAAGCAAGTGGATCCATGGTACAAGGCCTCAACATGTGGAATGTCAATTACACTCGATCATCTCCATAAAAAGAAGGGACAATCCCCCTTTAATCCAACAATATGCCTCAACATGTGTGCAAAATAATATCCAAGATGACACGTGGACCAATAAAGCATGAGAAGATGTAAAGAGCTAAGAAGAGTAAGTCAAAATGTGTAAACCTAATAATATAACTAAAATCCCAACGATAGTTCTTTGTCAATTTTCTTAATTGATGTTTTGCCTATAAGGAAATTGAGCTCACTTTTGAAATGCAAATCCTTGATAAGAAAAACCCAATTGCTTCATATTGAGCCATTTTAATGAGTTGACATTGGCATAGCTAGTGAACTTGACTTTGCCTTCACAGCTAGAATCCCTAATGCACAAATAACGATAGCTTGACACTTACTCAATTTTCTTTAGTCGATAAACTTCCAATCGATAAATTTGAGTTCACCCCAAGAATCTAAAAATTTAACAACTATTTTTTTATTATCTAATACTTCGTGGAATTTTCTAATCAATAATTCTAGGATGTTAACCTCAACTTTTCTCCACATAATTAATTCACTTATGGTTGGTATGTTGAATACCCTTGATCCTTGGCAAAATTTTTTCTTGTCGCCCAAAAAGTTCCTTGCAAGGTCCAAACCAGTGAGCTTCACGAAGTGTAGGTAATGATTCTCACAATGGAAAACCTCATCATGAAGCTTGTAGCAACAATCCTTAGCAACAATAAGAACAAAATTTTTGTTAAATACCAATATCTTTTTGGCAGCAACAACAAAATATCTACAACTTAGTTTTCTCTATGTAAATTTCTTCAATGTAGATTAGTTTTCTCAATGTAAATATTTTCAATGCATATTTTCGTTAACCACATTTTTCACAAGATTACTTTGAACTTAGGTTGCAAAGCTTAACCCAAAGCTTTGATACCATTTTGTAACATACTCACTCGTACCCTTCCTTCGATACTGGGTGTTTTAGTGTTCTTTAACCCTGAGACTTGAAACACAAATCAGTTATGCAGAGACTATAAATGCAGAAAACCAGATACAAGAGATGAATACGATGAAATATATGAAATATACCCTTTTATTATGATAATTAGAAGAAATAAATCAATGTTCACTTGTCTCTTAAGGTGGGGTGAACTTTCATTGAGCAAATCTCCAAATACAACATACTCAACAAAACATTCCATAGCCTCCTAGCTCCTTAAATAGATTCTCAATAGAAAAACCCTAACTACTTGTGGTCCGATCATTAATGAGTACCAACTACCTAGTGGGCCTTATCTAATAAAGAGGACCCTTTTACATTAAATAACTATCCACTACTATCTAATGGGCCTTATTCAAAGAGGATGGCTGCATACATCAATTGACTAACTCCTAGGTAGCCTAAAGTAGGGAGGTTAGGGTAGACTGTAGGACCCTAACATGCCTCCCCCCTTTAAAAGTAGCGTTGTCTTTAAGGCTAGAGGTGAGGAAATTGCTATAGAATTGTTGTTGGTTCCCATGTGGCATCTTCCAGTTGCATATGTTTCCATTGGATTGGTACTTCTCAGACCGTGCTCTGGTGCAATTGATGCTCTTTGGTATCTAATACTGCTTTCGATTGGAACCAAATGGAGCCTTTTTCATCAAGTTTTGGTCAAATTTGTTTGCATCTTGCAATTTGATCCCACTAACTTCTTCAGAAAGGCACATGGAAGACTGGATGAATCTTGGAGTGCGTTGGAACTTGGAAGAGCCAGCTTGTAGGCCACTTGTCCAATGTGCTAGATGATCTTATAGGGTCCAGAAAAATTTGGCGTTAATTTCTGGTGGATTTTATCTTTGAGTGATGTTTATTTATAAGGATAAAGGTGAAGAAACACCTGATCCCCTTCTACAAAAGAACATTCTAAGCGATGTTGTTTCATTCTATTTTCAGCCATAACCAAATTGTCCTTCAAGTGTGTGGAGAATGGCTTCTCTTGTGTGAAGTGTGTTATCCATTGCATGATCCTTGCAGGTGCCTTTTAAATAGGAAGTCATTGACAAGGGTTTTGGCCATAAACAACTTCATATGGTGTCATTTTGGTAGCTCCATGACAAGTGGTGTTGTACAACCATTCTACATTGGGAAACCATTGTTCCCATTGGTGCATCTTTTCGGAAGTGAAGCGTTGCAAATAGGCTTCTAATCACTTGTTGATTACTTTGGTTTGACCCTTTGTTTGGGGATGATACACAGTGCCCATGTTCAGCTGGGTACTCTGAAGTTTAAACAACTCCTGCCAAAATTTGAGGGTGAATGTATGAAGAAAGTTGAGGATCCTAAGGCTGCTCAGCAGGTCTTTCTTTGACCTGGTTGGGCACTAAGTTTTAGGCACTTTTAAATCTTCTTTTACTCACTGTTTAGGACTGTATACTTGCTGTCCAAAAACAGTCAACAGGTCTGATCTTTACCCACTGAAATCTGCCTTCTAGGAAATGATTCAATGCTCTTTTATGGCTGCTGTTTTAGATGGTTTAATAGGGAATTTTCTGTCTACAGTTAGCACACATAAAACTCCATAAAACATAGAATACCCTCTAGGAATTTTAACAACTAACACAGCTGAAAGTACTAAGCAAACATGACAAATGAACACATGATGTTTTTGGTCAACATGACCCTGTAAAAACCCCCATGGGGAAAACCAGTAAGAGAGAAAGATATAGATATGGAGATCTGAAAGCAAATGCAACAAGAAGTAAATACACAAGGAACCTGATACAATCCAAGCTTATCCTCAAGCTTGTAATGGAGTTCCTCAAAACTTGTGCCTGCTAGCCTTTGAACAAAGTGCCCTTTGCCTTGGTGCACCCTCTTCACCTGGCTATGCCTTTCCTTTGCCTTTGCTTTGACTTTCCCACTTGTAGAAAGCTCACAATGAATAGTAGCGCCCTCTCTCCCTTTGCTTGTGCACACTTAACCTCAAGTGCACCCCTCGTCACAAAGTCTTGCGCCCCTACTCCTCTCTTGTGCACCTGCCTCAAGAAATGTGCCCCTAGCTTGCTCTCTTGTGCCCACTCTAATACAAGTGCGCCCCTCCACTCAAGCTAGTGCCTCCAAGCTGATTTGCACCATTAGCCTCTCACTAATGCACCCTTCAAGTATGTGCGCCCTCCTCCATGAATCCCTCATGAACTAGTGCACCGCCCTCCTTGAAGCTTGTGCCGTTCTTCTCCAAGTGTGCCTCTCTTCTCCAAACCCTCACTTGCTCTCTTCTCTTTACTCACTCAACTCTCTCAAGTGACAATTGAATCTCTCTTTACCCCTTTTGCCTCCTTTAGCCTCTCTTAGGACAAACCTAAAAGATCAAGGGCCTAGATTAGATCTAGCCCAAGTCTAATCAACGAATGCGATTACATCTCATAAATCTCATTTGGAAACCCACTTTGACTTAAGTTTCCAGAGTTTTCTTTTTTGTTCATTAATTCATTTTACTCAAGTGAATTAAATGTCACTTTAGACTTAAGTGACTAATTTCACTTTATGACTTAAGTGAATAAAGTCAATGTGAAATTAGAACATAAAGTAATAGCATGAGGGTAATACTCTCCCCTTTTGTGTTTAGAGACTCACAAACACAAGGGGGCCACTTTCCTTGATACCCAAATCTCAACAATGTAGGGTCCCGATTCAAGATAATGGAAGTGGGCATTGCATGTAACTTAAAAATATGATGCATTAAGATTTGGGCAATTGAAGAGGGGGTAAATGGGTGCGATAAATCACAACAATGATCATATTTGGAATGAGGGTTGACTACCACCATGATCATTGATTTGTTACCAATTCTTGGGAGTCCCACTATCAAATCCATAGATATGTCAATCCATATATGTGTTGGGATTGGTGGTGGTTGCAATGCCCTTGAGGAATTCACCGTTTCACCCTTGTTTATGGAAAGTGTCTCAGGTTGCTACAAATCTTGGATGTTTGTTTTTATGCCCTCCCAAAAGAACGGGTGCTTAGCTCGGTTTTATGAAAGCCAAAGTGACTAGTTGTAGGTGATGAATGCAATTCCTCTAAGACCCTTTCTTTTAAGGTAGAATTCCTTACTAGAACAATGAGCTCTTTATACCTCAATGTATCTTGTTGCCATGTATACCCTTTAGGAGGGCTAGGATCTTCCTGAAGCCTTTGGATGAGTTGAACTATAGTGTTATTTGCTAGCCATTCTTGACGGGCTTCCTCGAGCCAATCTGGAACAGGTAAAGATAAGGCAAAGAGGGACCCATTCTCCTCAAATTGATTGGATAAAGTGTCAACCACCATTTTCTTTACTTTTCTTATATATAATCTCATAATCATACCCCAACATCTTAGTAACCCACTTATGATGCTCTATTGATGATAACCTTTGTTCTAGAAAATACTTCAAACTATGATGGTCGATCTTGGTCTAGAAATGACTCCCTATGAGATATGGGCACTAGGTCTCAACTACAAGAAGGATGGCTATCATCTGTTTCTCATATGTGGATTTACAAATTGCGGTAACACAACTGTTTATTGGTGAATGCCAAGGGGCGCCATTCTTGCATCAAAACTGTTCCAAGACATTTGCTTGAGGCATCACATTCTAGGACGAAAGTCTTAGTAAAATCTAGAACTACTAATACTGGAATAGTGCACATGGCATCCTTTAAAGCTGAGAAGGCCTGCTTGACTAGTTCGCTCCATACAAAAGCATTTTTTTCGAGTAGTGAAGTTAAGGGAGCAACAATTTTTCCATAATTATTTACAAACTTGTAGTAGTATGTAAGTCATAAGAACTGATGCAAGATTTTCAGCATCTTGGGATGGGGCCAATCTTGCATAGCCACAACTTTCTTGGGATCTACTCGTACGCCATCTTGATTTACAATGTGAGCCAAGTATTCAACCTCTGAAGCCCCAAAAGAACATTCAAATATTTCAGGAATAACTAGTGGTCCCATAGGAGTTGCAAGGCTCTATTGACATGCATTATGCGGAAATCTTAGGTTTTGTTGTAGATCAAGATATCATCAAATAATACCAATACATAATTGCATAGGTAGGGTCAAAAATTTTGGTTCACAAGGCTTTGGAAGGTGGATGAAACATTGCAAAGGTGAAATCTCATCACAAAAAACTCATAATAACCTTCATGTGTGCAGAAAGCTGTCTTAAGGATGTTTGCCTCTTTCATGCATATTTGGTGGTATCTGGATGAAGGTCTAGTTTAGTAAAAACTTGGTGCCATGAAGTTCATCCAAGAGATAATCAATAACTGGGATGGGAAATTTGTCCTTGATGGTCAACTTATTGAGAGCTTGAAAATTAGGACACATGCACCAATTTCCTTCCTTTAATACTGTTATCGCACGGTTTGTAGGAAAGGGCCAAGGGCTTTGAAACCGGCGTAACAGGAGCTTCCCCATCCACTGTCACCTCGATGGGGGGCTCTTTCTATTTAGGAGGGCAAGTCCAAGGGAGACGTCCCAAAGTCAATCTGGATAAATGAAGGAGAATGAATAAGGACCAAGTCAAAGGAAACCCTTCCACAGATTGATGCCCGATACAAGATAGTCACCACTGCTAATGTACCTGCTTGCGAG
>JASDQU010101574.1:401478-414912 GCA_032191745.1 Picea mariana | reverse complement strand
GATGTTGAAGTCGTCCAGGCCAAGATTAAGGAAGAGCACACCAAGATGGCTCGGGAATTGAATTTAAAGGTTAGGGGGCTTCCCTTACCCTCTCCTTCCCCGGATCCCTTGTAGGTGGGCACCTTGTTCCTCCAGGACAACCTTGAGATTTCGGACCTCACTCTTGAGAGTGCCTGGTATGGATCTGACTCTACATTTTTCATTTGTTTCAGGTTAGTTAGTGATCGGCTTCGAGCGCTTCGTGCTAAGCCTAGACTATTCTCCCTTCCCAACAAGATATTTTTGGATGAGGATCTCACTCGATCCCAAGTTGCATAGCTAAAAAACTCTAGGGAGTTGGTCGCAGTGGCACGACATGCAGGGAAATGGGCGGTGATTCGTAACCTTCGAGCCATCATTAAGGATTCTCCTCCCCCGGGCTACTCTCGGCATGGGGTCTCTAAATGATGGTCTCGATGGAGGAGGCGACAAGGTTCAGGTATCTCAATAGGTTGTTGGAACAATGACTCTTTCTGGTCATCTCCAGGCATGATCTCTGATGCTCTTGGTACATTCGATATCCTCTTTATCACGAGAGTCGAGACCCATGCGATGTTGTAGCCACTCTTTATCACAGCAACATGTAGTGAAACCTAGAATTCTGAATGTAGATCTAGAAAAATTAAAGCATCACGTGTAAATTGAAATCCTAGATTTAGAAACAAAACCCAAAACTGAATCTCATCATGAAACATAGTACTTATCTTAAAAGAAATAAGCCAATTGATTACCCGAGGAAGGTTCACGACCCAATGAAAGGCTCTTCTTTTAAGATGAGCCACCCTCAAGTTGACAACCATAGTGTGATAAGAGAAAATCTCAAAATATATCTATGAATTGATTAGATGCATGGAGCCAAAAAGCTCACATCTATTTCTTGTGCATGAGCATACATATGTAGTTGGGAAGACCACTTTAGAGTGCATTGATAAGGGATGGATTTACTTTTTTTTGCACAAGCATACTTATGTAGGTGGGAAGACAACCTTAGAGGGTGTTGGTGAGTCAAATGTTTCATTGATAACCTCTTCTGTTTTTTGATGAGACCATGTAAGGGGCTCATTGATAGATACCATTTTTTAGTGAGTCCAAGAGGAGGTTCCCAAGAGGTTGATGATTTGTTGGCAATAACCCTTTTTCATTTTGGTGAGTCCATTAGTGACCCAAATTGATGGATGGAGCTTTGTATGATTTCAGATAAATTTTGCGTTAAGGGGGGAAGTGCCTAAGGTGTGTGATTCCAACTTCCCCAAAGTGCTTCAAGTGATTGATCTTCTTCAAGTGCTGGACTGTTTTTTCAAGTAGAGTGATGATTTTCCATTATGTCTCCAATAAACTTCAAGTGGGGATGTTGGTGATGTAAAATCTAATGGAACCCCATGATGCGACTCCATTGTGGTTAATGTGGTTCCCTCTTTATGTGTTATTATTGGCCCCAAGTCAATTTTTGCATTACATTAGGCCCACACTTCACGAGTGTAGGAGTATAAATACACATTCATTTTTCTCATTTGTAAGATGCAACACATAACATTGTACAAGCTCTTTTATTATAATATTGGGGGCTTTGCATCGCTTGTGCAAAGTATTGGTGTTTATTTTGATTTATGGGATAGAATCATATTTTCATTGGGTTTTCAGCTTGTGTTGCACTTAAAAATCTCCAACAGGATTAATGGTTTTATTTAGTCTTTTATCTTGAAAATGAGGTCCTCCACAATGTTTACATTCTAATTTTCTTCCCTTGAATATTTTCTTTTGGAAGGGAGAGTGCTTTCTGAAAACTGTTTGAGTCTATGTGCTTATCATTAAGGGCCTTCTCTTTGTTGCATGGTCAAGGGTTGTATTTTGATTCTTCTATTTTGAATGCAAGGTGAATGGCTTTTTGCATATTTTTTAGTTCTATTGTCACTATGGGTTTTTGCATATTTTTTAGTTCTATTGTCACTATGGGTTTTTGCAAGTGAGGCATTGTCCCTTCTTGATAAATTGAATTATTTTGTATTCAATTGGCATACTTGTCACTCTAGCTACTAAGTTTTTGTTGAAAAACTGATGCATATAGGTAAATTTAAAAATTTACAGCATACAACCAACATACCAATACATCTTGCATATATCAGGATCACTGAAAGTGAGACAATCACAGAGAGAACACAAGTATACCCTGGGAAACCCTCTTGGGGTAGAAAACCCAGCCAAAACTTCTCTTTAAATTCTTCCACAAAGTACAATACCAGTACAAGACTTTAGAGCTAACTAGCTAGGACTCAGAGGGGTGAAACAATACCTCTGTTTCAGCACTTACAAACTTCACAAATAGCTGAACTAACACTTATAGTAACAGCTTGACAAACTCACCAAAAGATAACTGACTTTCCTTCTTGCTGTAGCAGAGTTATGGCAACTTTAACATAGTATTTGTACCAGCCTTATATCAGCAAGGAACAACAGAAGACTTCAACAACTAGCTGCCATATACCAGCAGAAAATACTTCAGCAAATAGATGCCTTGCCTCAACAGAAGACTCCAGGAAAACAAAAAGTATGTAAATGGTAAGTGAATGCCTCTTTTTATAGGTTGGTTTGGCTGCCCTAAGCAGCCCCCTAAGAATGTATGACAGCTGTATAGCAGCTGTCATACCTGCTCTCCTTTGGCTGCCAAGAGTCACCTCCTAAAGTTCCCAAGAGCCACCTCCTAATGCTCCCAAAGGTCACTTCCTTTGTCTCTTCTAGAGGCTGCTCTAAATTGCTGTCTTAGGATTGTATGACAGCTATTATACAGCTGTCATACCACCACCCTAAGCAACCCCCCTAAGCTGGCCACTCCAACCATCCTAAGCAGCCTCCTTAAGCTAGCCACTACAATCTCCCTAAGCAGCCCTCTTAGAGGTGCTATGAGGTTGACACATGGCATATGGTTGTCTTGGCATAAGGTTGACACTTGTCATGTGTTTGATGCTTGA
Source organism: Picea mariana (assembly GCA_032191745.1). Lineage (NCBI taxonomy): Eukaryota > Viridiplantae > Streptophyta > Pinopsida > Pinales > Pinaceae > Picea > Picea mariana. The sequence goes on along the minus strand of JASDQU010101574.1, from coordinate 411,907 downwards.
CATAAAGTTAACACTATATCAAAACTTTATTTACATGGTTAGTTACAATAGGGAAAATAGCTTCCAAAGCTATATAATTCAACAGTTTTTCTTTCCATTGTTGAATTCTTGAACAATCTTCTATTTGTTTGGTATCTTTCCATTGGTGAAAGGATTCTACTTTATAGTTTTGAGATGAAAATCCTTCTACATGGCTATTTTTAGCTCATCCCAAATTTTGAGTGGATTTGTAATTTCCCCATTGTTCCCCCACTTACTGATCCTTTTAAGATATATGACTACTAGAGTTAACTATCATCTCTATGTGTATCACATAGTTGAAAATTAGACTTATAAAGTGTTTAGCTGGCCTCGGAAAGTTGTTCCACTCCTATGTTAGACCTTGGAAGGTTACATTCTTGAACTTTTTATGTTTGGTTCTTCCTGCTTAGTAGAGTTTTATTTTCTTTGTATATAGAAAATAGAATTTTGACTTTGCTTTAGATTGTCGCTATGGTTTGTAATAAGAGGTTCGATATTTGATTCATGATTTGGGATTGGAATTGCATGGGCTTTACTAGTTGTGCTAGTTGGTCATTTACGTTTTGAGGGGCTCGTTCTTATTTATACTAGAGGTGTAATTGTTTCCCTTTGTCATTGTATTAGTAGGGGGAAGGGAAACTATTAACTCTTCTATCCATATATAAATATATTGATAAAGAGAATTCCAAATTTATGATTGATTTTAATGAGAAATCTATTATTTTATTGATCGGCATAATCTGAAATTAGAACTGCTTTTAATTCTGCCTTCTAAATCATAGAACTTATCATTGATTTTGGCAATTGTGGGTCCTCGTGTGTTAACATTTTAGCCTATTTGTATGCACAAATGTCTATCAAGAGGAACCCCAATTGCTGAGCTTAAAGTTGAGGATAAATTCTGAGATCTAGAAGGAAGAATTAACAACAACTTTAGTTTCTTCTATCAAAAGTTAGAGTTTAGCATCCGATCTTTTAGCAAGTAGTTGGATAATTTAAGTAAAAGTGTGAAGATCTTCAAGAAAATTTCTTCACTCTTGAACAGAAAACTAACAAACTACTTTGACAGATTACACATTGTTACAACTTATATTGTAGGAGGTTCCATCTTGTGATTTTCATCGCATTGATGGAGATTTTTTGCTGCTACTCTTGGAGCATTGGACTGGCTTGGGGGGTACATCTTCATGGAGTCCCTTCTCCTCATTGCATTTGATCACTTGATGGAGATCTTTGGTTTGCGGAGTCTCACTTCTCCTTGGTTGGATGGTGATTGTGCTTGCTGCATTGTGGTCTCCTCACATGTGCTTGCCTTGTTGATCACCCCTTGGTTGCACTTTTGATGGATGTGGAGGATATTATCTCATTATGGTGGTTTGGTATATATGCTTATCTTGGATATAGATGATGGTTCTAGACCCCCAAGGGATGATGGTTGGGAGATATATGTTTTATGATTGTTGAAGTTTCCTAGTGACCTTTGCATGGTGATGTGGTATTATTTGGTGGCACTAGGAGGGGTGTTCTACATGGTCTTTATATGTTGGATGTGTGATGGAGGACACACTTGATGGTTGGATGGGTTAGCCTTTTTATTATTATGTCCCTTCTCTTATGATGTTGCTATGGTGGGATGATTCATGTTGCCTTTGGGATTTTCCTGGGCGATTTAACTTTATAATGTCACGTTTGCTAGACATCACCTAGGGGGGAATGTGTTTCATGATGTTAATACCCTCATTGATATGTTATTTCCTAAGTTTGAGTTAGAGAGGGGGTATTACATTATGATTTTGATGGTGATCTAACCTTTTCATAAGGTTAGATGGTGATTTTGATGTAATAATCCCTTTGTGGTGGTGCACTTTAGGTTGGACCTTATGTTTTTTTGTTATCATGGAAAGTTTTTTATAGGGAGAACATCTTTTATTTACATGGTACAACACTTTATTAAAGTGTACCCCTCATTTGCACACATGGTCATGGTGATTTAATTTTTTGGTGACTAATTGGGAGGAGGACTATGGTTATATTTGAGCATTAATCTTTGTGCACATGTTGAGGTTGATTTAACTATTCAAAGGTTAAATTAATCTAATTTGTCCAAATTAAGGTTAATGGCTTGGGACCCAATTTTATATGCTTCCTTTTCACAGTTGGAGTGGCTATTTGGACTTGGTTGAGCTTTCTAGTGGTGCGCCCCCTTCTTAGGCATAGTTTTCAAGGCATGCAATATATTATTTGAGAGGTTGGCACACTTCTCTAGGGCACACTCTCTTGGGTTGGTTGGACATTTTTGTGACATGGCACATTTTTCTAGGGTGCATCTCTCCTAGGTGCTCTCTCATCATTATTGCATGGATATTTCAGCTACACTTGGCATCTTTGACTTTTATTGGAGACTACCCTCACCTTTTTGACTTGGCATGTATATATTATTTTATTTGGGGTGGTTATGGAGGTTGTTATTGGGAGGTGTGTGGCACATGAGAAGGGTCACACATGTTGCTTAGCATGCTCTTGTACTTGGTTTCCTTTCTATTTTTGGAGATTATTCTTAGAGGGCGCACTTGTGGAGACATTTTTTTCTATTCATGGAGTTCTGCATCGTCAAAACCCTAATTCACCCTTATCTCCTTGGATTTGCTTTGTGGAGATGGTCCATCGTCCACTTGCTATTTTGAGGTTTTAAGTTTTAACTACATCTTTTCTTGTGGAGCACTCCATCCACTTGGCATCTTGCACATTCATCCATGGAGTTGGTTACCTTGGATGAATGTGCAAGATGCCAAGTGGATGAGTGTCCATGGTTATCAAGGGCATGTTCCATATGGACACTTGGCGTTGGACTTGGTTTGATGCCTATTTTTGGTAGTGCATCCCTTTCATGAGCATTATTTGGTGCATACTACAATTTTTGGATGAGGGTGAATTGCCTTCAAAAGGCTATTTTCCACATGTTGTAACATGGTCAAACATGGATTATGAAGAGATTTAACTACTCCATTATTATAATATTTATTTGACTTGTCATGGAGTTTGTTAGAAAGATAATATAGTTTATTATACGAGAGATTTAACTCTGTCTATATAAAGAGGAGTTTCTCTCTATTTTATTTCATGTTGGGGAACTTGGGGATTGAGGAGTTCTCCCCTTGGGCTACATTGTATATCATTTTGGCAAGTTTAATGGAAATTGGATGTATTGCATCTATCTTATGTGAGGCTTTATTTATGCAAAATATTTCACATGTTGATTATTTTTGTAGGAAGACCTTGTAACTAGTCATGAAGTCTTTCTAATGGAGCATCTACCATTTGGATAATGTAATGTGAGGATTAAATCCCCCTTATGTTGCGGTGAACCAAGCTGGTTCACCAGGTAAATACTCAATGTAGGTAGGACAATAGGTTATAATCCATAAAGGATAATATATTAAATAATAATGTATATGAATATGAGATGATGAGATACAATAAGAATGAGGGCCTTATATACCCATGCAAGGATGCCCTTCCATGAAGAGACGTGGCCTTTCATTGGGAAGGTGTCTCTTCATTAATTATTCATTAACTATTATAATGTATTTATATTTATTATTATATATTATGTTCGTAACATTGCCTTCTCCTTAAAAATGCTTTGTCCTCAAAGCATACTTATGGGAGACTTATCTCTTGCTTTGGCTTTTTGTATCGTCTCCTTATTCTTTATTCCTCAATTAGTGATCATTGAGGACTTGAAACGATAGGATCTTCTAAGTGCTGCGTAGAACCGTCAAATTGTACAGGAGTCTTCCCACCTTAAATCGATCTTCTGCACAATGGGGCTTTTATGGGGTTCTTGTAGACAGACAATTTGATGTATTTTGACTCCCATGATAACTTCTACCTTGAGCATCATTTGTAATGGAGGTAATAATTTTTGACATATTTGTCATTTGTTTCTGTGGATACATTGATTGGTTGAAGTATCTATTTTTGTGATTACGATGTCTATAAGGCATCCTTGCAACCTGATCTTTACTTCGTGTACTTGTAGCTTCTTCTTGATTAACACTTGGAATTGAGTCTTCTTCATAGCCCCGACTTGTTTCTACTTCGACATGTGAAGACCTCTTTACATCAACTGAATCCTTTTGAGCTGTAAGGTTGTCTGGGTCTGTATTAATTGCTTTATCCACCTTCAAGTTTTTTCGTTTTTTCCATTTGAAGACTTTTGTAGTTCCATAGGTTCAGTCATTGTCTCTTTATCTACCAATGATTCCTTATTGATAAGTTGTTCTAACTTGTCCTCTACCGTCTTCTTATCACTCTTTATCTTCATAATCTAGGTGAGTAAACTTTGATTATGGATTTTAAACGACAATTCTCTTCATCTTTCTTTGATAATTTCTTAATAAGATTTTGATTAGCTTGTTCTAACTTCTGATTTTGTTCTTTTAGGCGAGAGATTTCTTGATTTTGTTCTAGTAAGGTCTTGTCATCTTTTTTCCTCTCGTCTTTAATTTGTGCATGCAACTCCTCATTACATTTTGCTTGGAAAGAATACAATTTATTCCTAAGTTTCTCCATGACAACTTCATTTTGTAAATTTCTATTGGTCTCTTTATAATATGCTAGTTCGTCTTCCAATTTCTTGTAGTCATTTTGATTTCTAAAGGATTCTTGAAAATTAAACACCATTGCACAAAATGGACATTTTGCCAAAAATGTAGGATTATTTATAGTTTTCATAGTTCACTTAGTACTTCTTCGAAAGTAAGTAAATGCTTAAATGTACTGAATTGCAAAAGATCCTCAAATAAAATTTAATAATAACTCTTTAAACTTTATCACTTTCCCTTTTAATATTCTTAAAATCCTTTTCTATATACTTTCTTTTTCCACTTATAAATACTTCACCAATTAAAAATTTTAAATATCTTAGGAGACTTTAAATACTCCTTTTTATTTTCTTGACTATTTGATAGCGGTGGCTAGGGCTCAAGAAACGCGACCCTATGGTATAGTTATTTAGAAATAAATACACACACAGACATATATATGGTATGGAATACCACGGTCCAATGGTTTTCCAAAACCATGGGCTGTTAAATCTCTAAAGGTATTCACTTTTCCACTTCTTTGGAACTTTTTTTTTTAATTACCTTTTCTTACCTTTTCTTGGTATGCACTTATATTTGTTCACGTGCCTTTAAGAAACCCTTTCTTTTTTAATTTTTTTTTATCTCTTTTTTTTTCCTAGTTTTTTCTAACTTTTGAAGCCAAAATAATATTTCATAGCCTGGTAATATTTTATTATTATTATTGTATTTGCATTGGCATATTTTTATTTTTAATGTTTCGGTTCTTCTAATGTGTAGCGGAATAATTCCTTCCTTCACGTAAACTTGTGTGATGAATGGCCAAGGGCCACTTTTGGTCAATATGACCCGAAGATCAGAGAAAGTCTGAAGATTTTTCAGTGTGGCTAGAAGCCTATATGGAAAATGGCTAGGATTAGTACGAAGCTCTGATACCACTGTGGTGAACCAAGCCGGTTCACCAGGTAAACACCCAATGTAGGTAGGACAATAGGTTATAATCCATAAAGGATAATATATTAAATAATAATGTATATGAATATGAGATGATGAGATACAATAAGAATGAGGGCCTTATATACCCACGCAGGGATGCCTTTCCATGAAGAGACGTGACCTTTCATTGGGAAGGTGTCTCTTCATTAATTATTCATTAACTATTATAATGTATTTATATTTATTATTATATATTATGTTCATAACATATGTTTATTGTTGTTATATCAAACTTGCATCTAACAAATTAGGTTGTTGCTTGAAGTTTGAACCAATATAACATCACCTTCATGGATTTGTTTTAGATTAGCACTCCTAGCTCTCTAAGGATAATTTTCTACATCGATTTTCAGCATTCTAAAACTGATTTATGGCATGCATAGCAGCCTTTATTTGTTTTACAAATTCATGCATTAGCCCTCTTAGATCCATGCCTTTTTGACTCCATTTTGTCCAAGATATGGATTGGCACTTGGTCCTAGGGTTTCTACCTTCGTACTCCTTTCTCACACCACTCATTTTCCATTTCACTACAACCATTTGTTTTGCTTAGGCTAACTTTTCACAAAATCACCTTGACCATAGCCTTAGCTATCCTATCTTTAGGGAAAGCCCCCCTTGAGTTGGAGAAGAGCCAACCAAAAGTGTGAGGAAGAGCTACTGAGGTGACAATGGGTAGCTGTCCATAGTTACACAAACTAACCCCTTGATGCTTGGGACTTTACATCATATGGGGGTGCTAGATTTTGTTGTAATACACGTATCAGTCAAAAATTATAATGATCATTAAAATCAATCAATGATCAACTAGCATTTTGTCTTTATTCCGACGACACTTGATCATGCTCTTTCATGTATTTGTTAGTTTAGCATGCTTTATGCTTTCAGAGTAGCTTTAGGTAGGGGACCCCTGCAGGTTCTAATCACTGATTGTACTTTTTTTTATCTATGTTGCATTGGTTTTCGGGATGGGGGAATGATGGGCATAGGGGGATGCATCCTCGGGACGGCTAGAGCGCACCCCCAAGTTTTTCAGGGGACGGCGGGTTGGAGATGACAATAATATATATATATATATATATATATATATATACACTAAAAAATATTAAAATTCACCATAAACATTTGTAGTTGCTTCAAGCTTGTAAGCATAACAAGCTATACTATACAGTATTATGCACAACCCTTACACTTGTCAATTTTGAAAAAGCTCGAGCAACTTAAAAAAGGGCAGAGTGACATTTCATTATTGGCTGCTAGACAAAAGCAAAATGCAGTTTAGCTTTAGGAAACTTAAGTGAGAAATGTCTCTATAGCAGTTTTTCTTCCTCATATTTCTTGTTAATGACGATTATGTTAAAACATAAAAGACATTCCCTTCTCAATAGGTTTTGCAGATTTTTATGGCTGTGTTGAAAACCACTATAAAACACTTTGGTTCTGTAAAGAGATTAGATTCATATTTCAGATTAAGAAGGTGATTGAATAAGAATTTATTCAAACATTTAGTACCCAATCGAAGTCACCACTATCTGATTGTTTTCACAATGCTTGAGGTTGGGATGGTGGAAGCACTATAATTGAATGACTCCTGGAAACCCATGTACAATATGTAAAAGCTAAGATGACCAGAAAAATGAGAAGAACAAGGGCAGTAACCACAAGGATCAGCCCTTTGAAATGTTGCATTTCTTGTTCTTTTGACATGGAAGTTTTGCTTGTTGTAACCTTGTTGCTGAAAGTACAATATTTAAATCACCAAAAACCAAAATCAAAACCCATCATACAAAACCCATGTTTTGAGCTACAACTTTTACAACAGATTTAGATTCAATGCAATACAAAAATAATGGATGGGAAAAATGATCGTATTGTCCAATCATCAATTTCCATGATTGTCAAGACTGAAGATATATGCCCTGAATATTTCCAAAATCTGCCCAAAAAATTCCTGAAATCTTCCCAGAACATCCTTGAAATCTGTCTAGAACGTCCTTGAAATCTGTTCGGAACGTCTTGGGAACGGCCAACAAGTCCCCGAGTCCCCAACAATTTGGGTAAGTTTCTTAAGGGTCCCCAAGTCCCCGGAACGCGTGAACGGAGAGTACGCGGGTTTTTTTGGGGGGGACGGGTCCCCGTGCAACATAGTTTTTTATTCTTCATTCCCATTGACCTACCTTTTTGGTAATTTGTTGAACCTTATCTTATCTTATCTGCAAGCAAATTCAACCAATCAATCAAGCTCAACTCTTATTACATTGTCATCACACTGCCCATCAAATTTAATTCCCACATACAGTTGTGCAAAAGGATTGTTTAAAAACCGATTTGCCAAAAATTAATAGCAATAATGGTTATCAAGCTACAATTCAGGTGAACAAAACCAAGCAATTTTTTCCATATGCTAAAAGCAATGAAGAGCACATTAATATCACTTCAATATACCTTGATGGCTGTGGTGGATCTTTTGCACCATTGGAATTTCAGTGACCTATCAAACATTTACTATAGTTTTTTTCAAAGAATTTCAGGATTTAATCGATGATGACTTTTTTTCCCACCTGACCCGCTTTCGACAAAAAAGGTTCTGTTCTAAAGTAGACTCAAGAATGGGAACCCTGAGCACATTAATATCACTTCAATGTACCTTGATGGCTATCTACATATGACTGGTTCACGTGGTGGATCTTTTGCACCAATGGAATTTCAGTGACCTATCAAACATTTACTATGGTTTTTTCAAAGAATTTCAGGATTTAATTGACGACTTTTTTGCCCACCTGACCCACCTTAGACCAAAAAAAGTTCTGTTCATAAATAGACTTAAGAATGGGAACCCTGACAACTAGAGTTCTTGATTTTCCACTGGAAATATTGAAAGAGTCATACATATTATATTTATTCTTCTTATTTTTTCTGGAAATTACATCTCATATCTCATTGCTGAGCAAAACAAATTACATCAAGAATCATAGATCGCTGAGCCAGTCTGTGATTATACAATATGGACTACTACCTCTTTTATGAAAATGCCAATTCTGTCTGATCTGTGTGCAAACTGTGATCTAAAAGCTACGATCTCACCCAAGTAAAAAGGGTTATCATCCCCATTATAATTTCCACATCTCCTTTTCCATGTAAAAAGATGCCTGTCAATCTGATGGTGTTCCAGACAGTTATTATAAGATAGTTACATTAGACAATTCTACAAGGAAAATTAACAACAGAGGAATTTAAGAGGAACATGTGTATTTTTGACAGGTATTTTACCAAACTAGTAATGATAATTGTGAGATTGCAATGCACTACTTGTAGAGTTCGGGGCAGTCCAGTTGGTTGAGGATTCACTATATGTCTTCCATCTTTATTTCTTTCATTTGTGAAAAATAGAGCTCATACTATGTCTTATTTCAGGTGGAAAGTAAAGAACCTGTGGAAATGGTGTTAGTGATGACTGTTGAGCCTGGTTTCGGAGGGCAGAAATTCATGCCAGATATGATGGATAAGGTGAGTGGTGCAAAATTTTTAATATCTATCATTTAGCAGATTACATTGTTGAAGTTATCTTTGGCCATTGTGCATTTTCGGTCAATCAACAACTGTTTTAACATCTTATATCAGGTTCGTGATCTACGGCAGAAGTATCCTTCTCTTGATATTGAGGTAATTCCTCTTAAGTTATTATGTTACCATTATGCCAAATTTGAGGTTTTAGAACAGATTAAATCTTATGGTGTGATGGTCTTTTTGTTCCTTTAGGCTATTATTCTGATCAAGCATCTTGTTTGAGTTTTGAACAACCAATGATTTAATATTTCTATAAACTGTACATATGTGATTATTCTCATCTTGATTTAAAATCAAAGGTGATCTTACGTTAATAGACCAAAATTTCACTCTCAGGCTTGTTGGTACAAGCTGTGCAAGTTCTTGTTTATAGATCTTAGGGGGATATTTTTTTTTCCAAGGAAAAAATCACAGGGAAACCCCTGGGCACTTCCTTGCTTTTCGTGGATGGTACCGAGTGTAAACCTGTCGGTGCTTATTACAGCACCTGACCTGGTAAGAACATTGAGTGAAGCACGCAACAGAGGCGGCCAGCCTGGGGAATAACTCCCGAGACCTCCTACATGAAGTTCCAAGCACTCAACCACTCAAGCTAGCTCACCGGGTTTAATCTTAGGGGAACTTAATTCTATTCCTGCTTTTTTACTTGCTTTCTGTTTCACAGGCCTCTCAAAGAAATGTTATTTCTGCTTTTTCCCGTCATTTAGATGGAGATTCCGAGCAACGACTTTAAATGTCCTTTCCTCTGAAAAAGTAAATTTAAGCCAAGTTATTTTCATCTGAAGGGGGTAGAACATTTAACTAACTGCCATTTCTGCAGGTTGACGGTGGTTTAGGCCCATCTACAATTGACCAGGCTTCTTCTGCTGGTGCAAATTGTATTGTTGCTGGTAGTTCTGTCTTTGGAGCAAAAGATCCACCTGCTGTAATTGCCATGTTGAGAAAAAGCATTCAAGAAGCTCAAAAAATCAAAATAGTCTCATATATCTGATGCTTGCTCTTAAAAGTTAGCTTTCATATTTTTCAGCATGTCACTATGGCTTTCAATAAGTGTCAAGGTCCCTCTAGAGGAATGCTGGGTTTTTTCAAATTATAGTGACCTGTTCTTTTTTACCATGTTCCACTGCTTTATAAGGAGAATACGATGATATAACCCTGATAATTTTGTAATTATTGGATAATTAATCAAATAATTTATTTGATGAGAGAATAAAACTATATGTATCCATGTCATTGTTTTTCTTTTGAACTGTTAACTG
>JASDQU010101574.1:382687-395006 GCA_032191745.1 Picea mariana | reverse complement strand
GTGGTGGATCTTTTGCACCATTGGAATTTCAGTGACCTATCAAACATTTACTATAGTTTTTTTCAAAGAATTTCAGGATTTAATCGATGATGACTTTTTTTCCCACCTGACCCGCTTTCGACAAAAAAGGTTCTGTTCTAAAGTAGACTCAAGAATGGGAACCCTGAGCACATTAATATCACTTCAATGTACCTTGATGGCTATCTACATATGACTGGTTCACGTGGTGGATCTTTTGCACCAATGGAATTTCAGTGACCTATCAAACATTTACTATGGTTTTTTCAAAGAATTTCAGGATTTAATTGACGACTTTTTTGCCCACCTGACCCACCTTAGACCAAAAAAAGTTCTGTTCATAAATAGACTTAAGAATGGGAACCCTGACAACTAGAGTTCTTGATTTTCCACTGGAAATATTGAAAGAGTCATACATATTATATTTATTCTTCTTATTTTTTCTGGAAATTACATCTCATATCTCATTGCTGAGCAAAACAAATTACATCAAGAATCATAGATCGCTGAGCCAGTCTGTGATTATACAATATGGACTACTACCTCTTTTATGAAAATGCCAATTCTGTCTGATCTGTGTGCAAACTGTGATCTAAAAGCTACGATCTCACCCAAGTAAAAAGGGTTATCATCCCCATTATAATTTCCACATCTCCTTTTCCATGTAAAAAGATGCCTGTCAATCTGATGGTGTTCCAGACAGTTATTATAAGATAGTTACATTAGACAATTCTACAAGGAAAATTAACAACAGAGGAATTTAAGAGGAACATGTGTATTTTTGACAGGTATTTTACCAAACTAGTAATGATAATTGTGAGATTGCAATGCACTACTTGTAGAGTTCGGGGCAGTCCAGTTGGTTGAGGATTCACTATATGTCTTCCATCTTTATTTCTTTCATTTGTGAAAAATAGAGCTCATACTATGTCTTATTTCAGGTGGAAAGTAAAGAACCTGTGGAAATGGTGTTAGTGATGACTGTTGAGCCTGGTTTCGGAGGGCAGAAATTCATGCCAGATATGATGGATAAGGTGAGTGGTGCAAAATTTTTAATATCTATCATTTAGCAGATTACATTGTTGAAGTTATCTTTGGCCATTGTGCATTTTCGGTCAATCAACAACTGTTTTAACATCTTATATCAGGTTCGTGATCTACGGCAGAAGTATCCTTCTCTTGATATTGAGGTAATTCCTCTTAAGTTATTATGTTACCATTATGCCAAATTTGAGGTTTTAGAACAGATTAAATCTTATGGTGTGATGGTCTTTTTGTTCCTTTAGGCTATTATTCTGATCAAGCATCTTGTTTGAGTTTTGAACAACCAATGATTTAATATTTCTATAAACTGTACATATGTGATTATTCTCATCTTGATTTAAAATCAAAGGTGATCTTACGTTAATAGACCAAAATTTCACTCTCAGGCTTGTTGGTACAAGCTGTGCAAGTTCTTGTTTATAGATCTTAGGGGGATATTTTTTTTTCCAAGGAAAAAATCACAGGGAAACCCCTGGGCACTTCCTTGCTTTTCGTGGATGGTACCGAGTGTAAACCTGTCGGTGCTTATTACAGCACCTGACCTGGTAAGAACATTGAGTGAAGCACGCAACAGAGGCGGCCAGCCTGGGGAATAACTCCCGAGACCTCCTACATGAAGTTCCAAGCACTCAACCACTCAAGCTAGCTCACCGGGTTTAATCTTAGGGGAACTTAATTCTATTCCTGCTTTTTTACTTGCTTTCTGTTTCACAGGCCTCTCAAAGAAATGTTATTTCTGCTTTTTCCCGTCATTTAGATGGAGATTCCGAGCAACGACTTTAAATGTCCTTTCCTCTGAAAAAGTAAATTTAAGCCAAGTTATTTTCATCTGAAGGGGGTAGAACATTTAACTAACTGCCATTTCTGCAGGTTGACGGTGGTTTAGGCCCATCTACAATTGACCAGGCTTCTTCTGCTGGTGCAAATTGTATTGTTGCTGGTAGTTCTGTCTTTGGAGCAAAAGATCCACCTGCTGTAATTGCCATGTTGAGAAAAAGCATTCAAGAAGCTCAAAAAATCAAAATAGTCTCATATATCTGATGCTTGCTCTTAAAAGTTAGCTTTCATATTTTTCAGCATGTCACTATGGCTTTCAATAAGTGTCAAGGTCCCTCTAGAGGAATGCTGGGTTTTTTCAAATTATAGTGACCTGTTCTTTTTTACCATGTTCCACTGCTTTATAAGGAGAATACGATGATATAACCCTGATAATTTTGTAATTATTGGATAATTAATCAAATAATTTATTTGATGAGAGAATAAAACTATATGTATCCATGTCATTGTTTTTCTTTTGAACTGTTAACTGTTTACACATCAAAACAGAGAGGCTGTCCAGCAATACGTCTAAACCCTGGAAGCTCTTGTAATACGTCAAGTTCAGTTCTAGATGACAAGTAAAAAATCTGTAGAAAATGCCTAATATCTTGACTACTTTGTAATACATAGTTTAAAATTAAAACTAAAAAGGAAGAAGAACATCATCCTTAATGTTTTTCTACTTGTTCTGGATCTCTGAGCACTGTAGGTAGCTTTGCTAGAAAGTTCACTATAGCTTGCTGAGGAAGGTTGCCATAAAATTCCCACACTGTTCCATCGCCATGCTCTGCAATGATTTTTTTTCAAGTGCTGTTTGAAGGAGGGGACGCGCCTTTCAATTTGTGCACCAAATGTCATAATATGATGTTAAGGGATGGACTCAAAAGAGACCTCATTGTTAAAGACTAAGGTCCCAATTTTTTGTGAAGTAGCAAGTGTTGATTTTTCTAATTTCCAGATCTGATAATTATTGCCTTGTGATTTTCAAACAGATTTTAATGCTACTGTTATCATAGAATAATTACACTGAAAATTTCAACTGAAATAAAACTGCAGTGGAAATAACAGAATCACAGAGAGATAGCCATGCACAATAGACACAAGATTTATCCTGGGAAAACCAAAACTCAGGAGAAAAAAAAACCCAAACAACTTTTCTATAGAAGAATTCAGCCCAAGATATTATCAGTACATCACCATCAATAGCCAAAATACCATTCAAGAACTATCTCCCCAAAGCCTAGCATCTCCAAAAGCTAGCGTCTCAATAAGATAGCCAAGATATAACCAAGTGAAGGCTTCTTCAAGCCTAGCGCCTCTCCAAGTCTAGCGCATACACCAAGAGAACAAGAACTCCAAAATATAGCGAAAATCTCACTACTGCAACTGACAACTGACAAGTGCGCTCTTGAGGAGAAGAGCTGTATGTGTCAAAATGAAATGACTTTGCCTCTATTTATACTTGTCCAAGCGCCTTCTTTTCACTGGTGGGGCTGACTTCTTCTTCTGGTCTTCAATATGCTTTCTGGGGCTTTTGCAATGGTGTAGATGGGTCTTCTTGTACTTCTTGGTATTTCTTCCCTTCTAGAAAAGTCGTCCTTGAGCCTGGTTGATGTTATCTTCTCCGGCATGCATCCAATTGATGTATACTTCTCCCACATAGCACCTTGAGTCTCTGTCAGTCCTAGTCAAGCCACATGATCAAGGATAGAGACCACACCTGAGCCATTCTCCTTAGCCAAGTCACATGGCCATCTGAGGAGAATGTCTACCCGATGCTAATACATGGAGAAACATCAATGCCCTGGGCCATTCTCCTTAGCTAAGTCACATGGCCATCCGAGGAGAATGTCTGTCCGATGCATATGTACCTCGAGTCTTTGTTGGTCTTTGTCAAGTCACATGATCAAGGATAAAGACTATGCTTGAGCCATTCTCCTTAGCCAAGTCACATGGCCAATCTGAGGAGAATGTCTGCCCGATGCTGCCCAAACATCAACAGCAAGGGACACTAGTCGATCAGCTTTGATATTGTTGCTTCTCAAAACATGATAAAAACTGAGATGAGAAAAGAATAAATGAGATGCCTGATCTGGCTTAGTGCTGAAGCAAGTCTGGCATCCAAAGATTGGTTCTCTTGATCGGATGTCTGATGATTATCAATGAGTCCCCAATCACTATCAAATTTTGAATATTTTGTGACTTAGCGATTTTCAATCCCTGACATAGTCCATAGACTTATCCCAAATTATTAGAAAAGAGGCCTAAGCTCCAAGAGTAAGCAGCTACAGAATTTCCTCCGGGGCTATAAATAACCCCTCCCACACCTGCTGCCCCAGGATTCTGCGGATTCTGCTTTGATGCTCCATCAAAGAAAATAATATTAGTAGTGTGCTCAGCTCTCCATCCATGTCATTGTTTTTAATTTAGTAACATTGGAAAAAGAAACTAATGTCCACAAATAATCTAAAGTGGTCGAGCATCAAAGAAAAGAATATTAGTAGTGTGCTCGGTTCTCCATCCATGTCATTGTTTTTAATGTAGTGACATTGGAAAAAGAAACGAATGTCCACAAATAATCTAAAGTGGTCGACCAAAAAGGTACAATATAAGCTTCTTGTACCATCTCATCAACTAATCTCAAGTTATATTTTGCAGATCTTTCCATTCTCTGTAATTTGCTAGAGAGTAAGATCCAAATTGAACCTGTTTCTTATAACCATTATGAACATTATTAACCAGATCCTGCGCCAACTTGGGCTACAAAGTGGAKATCATTTGTCAATATCCCAAATTATTGCACAGGTTTAAAGAGATTTGATTCAAAACGTTGACTCTCTTACATGAGAGGCACGAATGGATTTTTTTAATTAGCTGTAACAATGATTAACTATACATATATCTAGTCTTCTAGAGGAGAATAGAGTCTAGAAAAGCTGAGGAGACAACTGTAAAAAGCAGTGATTCAAAGACGTCGAAATGCACAAATTCAATGAAAAGATATTGCCTTTGATAGGGTCCCAACTAAGGAATAAGATGTAACCCATAGAAGTCATTTGGGTCACTTCTATTTTGAAGACTTTTCTATAATTAGAAAATGGTACAAGATGACAAAATATAGAAATAGTTCTATATGGTGAATCAAAAACTTAAGAATTACATCAAAGTTCATTTTGACCTCACTTAAAACCATCGTGTAATGGGCTGGACATTCTAACATGATATAAGTCTGTTTTAGAAAGTTCTATAGCATTTTAGATGCAAAGCAAGAATCCGTTATTCAAAGAAATGGTAAAAAAAAGACTCTCTCTCTCTATATATACTCAGAGGAGCACATGGCGCAGAGAAAATGAGGGAATGGATAGAGTACACACAAGAAAACATGGTGAACAATGATCTAATAGTATAATATTCTTCAAACATTACTTAGGTGCCTATTATGATCTAATAGTATGATATTCTTCAAACATTACTTAGGTGCCTTTAAATAGGCATTAGGTACATCAAAAATATGAGCCCAATATCATAGTTGTTTGATACAGTGGCCTCAAACCTCGCACTACATTTGACATACTTATTTGAAATTTTTTGAAATTTACCAAATCTCAAGCATTGACAAATATGAAGGAAAAAATCAATTTTATGGTGAATTTTAAATTGAATGGCTAGGCAATTTACTTTTTAACTTTATGGCAAATAATTTTTTTGTTAAACTTTAAATGCACACGCACTCACATACATTTGAGATGTTTTGAGGAAGTTACAAGAAAACTCGGTGAATCTATTTTTTGAATTGAATGGTAATCGAATTTCATTTTATTGAATTGAATCATGGACACCAATTAGGTGGCTTAAAACCAAACCATCCCCTGGGCATACATGTGTGACGCCATGAATCCACCAAAAAATAAAGCTTAATATTTTCACATGTTTATTTGGGTTGAGATTGCACGACACTTGATTCAAGAAAACACAAAATATGGGTTCTATTTGACTTGGGTCCTACGTCAAGGTTTTCTTCAATAGGACACAATCCATGGTTTTAATCCACCCTTTTTATGTCTGCACACCACCTTTTGCGGGTTTTAAAATTACCTATTCAATGCAACCTCTTACCACCCTTTGTGGTCTTCAGACTACCTTTTATAGGGCTTCAAACCACCTATTTTGAGCCTTTGATCCATCCATTTTGAGTCTCCACCCATTACAGGGTGTTAATCTACCCTTTTTGAGGAACCCTTTTGGGTGAAACCAATATGTACGGAAAACTTCCATTTGCAAGGACCACCTTTTGTGGGAAAACCCCCATTATGAGTCTCAAATCACAAACATCAATTCATTATGCATTAAGTGAAATAAAGAGGCTACTTTAACTTATCCGCGATAATAGTTCACACATAAATCAATACTTATACTTGTTGCACAAAACTCAGAAGTTACTCATTGAATTATCATTGCATAAATTACGATCCATCAATACTTATACTTGTTGCACAAAACTCAGAAGTTACTCATTGAATTATCATTGCATAAAGAACGATCCACAAACTTCGAGCATAAATTTCTCTAAATGATAGCAAAATTTTAACAAATACATTTCACCATTAGACTCTTCAGAAAATTTTGAGCAATTTCAAAAATACTTTAATAACAAAAGAGTGCTATATGCCCAAGATAAGTCTTTTAAAGAAAATGTCTGGTAACCATGTATCAAGTATTCAAAATTAGGCCCTTCATTGTTGACCTGAGATATCACCCATGCGATCACCTCAAACACCAACTCAAGTTTTGATCCTTCGACTTACCAAAGATAATAGTTCACTCATAAATCAATACTTGTGCACAAAACTCACAATTTACTCATTGAGTTATTGCTGTGTTGAGCATTCCCTGTATGCTTTGAGCATACTTTTCTCTTAATGGTAGAATTTTTTAAGCAAATGCATTGCAGCATTAGAAATATAAGAAAATTTTGGGTGATTTAAAAAATGCTTTCACAATAGATGAGTACCACAACAAACAAGTGCTATATGCCCAATACACGCCTTCTAAAGAAAACATATAATAATCCTGTATCAATCACCCAAAATTAGGATCCTTTAGTATTGTTTTGAAATCAACCAAGCAACTACCTTAGGCATCAATTCAATTTTTTTTATTAATTTAGAACCTTTGACCTTGTATCTCACAACAAAGTGCTCTAAACAACCAAACTGTCACTCAATTTATATTCCAAAACTACACTCCCTCATTCTTTTTCTCTTTGACTATCAACTAAGAGGAAAATAACAAAATCTCAATTTTTCTGTCATGTTTTGAACTCACAACCTCTGTTTTATTCACTAGATGCCTTATTCCAAGTATTTACTTGTTTCAGAGCTACGGAAAAATTATTTTGAAGTTTTCAAATAGTCCTACTTCAAAACAATTAAATCTAAGGATGCAACCCCTTTTCTCCCAAATGAACAAACCAAAGGCAGAGTTAAAAACATGCTTATATTTAACTTAATCAAATCTAACATCACTGTTTTCAAGTTTATGTGGTGAGGATTTTCAAAGTTGTTTTCTGGATAATCTACAGTTGGTGTCATTTTCGTTGTCATCGACGTTTCGAATCCGAATCGGGATTCATCATCAGGACTAATCGTCAAATGTAAGCATGCTGATCTGGTCAATTAATACAGGCAGGACAATTTCTTTTTTAAATTTTTATTAAAATTTTTACTAAGTCGACCATCTATAAACCCTGATTTTAATTATAGAGCTAATTAATTAGAAAACAAGGTAAATTCAATTAAATTAATAAAACAATTGCTACATAAGTATATCATAACTAATTATAAATATTGATAATAGTATACCTATAGGGGTCTAGGGTTTTAAATGATTAAAAATGATTGTTTAAATTATGTGGTAAGGTTTTAAATGATTAAAAATGATTGTTTAAACAACCCTACCACATAATTTAAACTATCATTTTTAATCATTTAAAACCCTAGATCTGTATAGGTATACTATTATCAATATTTATAATTAGTTATGATATACTTATGTAGCAATTGTTTTATTAATTTAATAATTTAATTGAATTTGCCTTGTTTTCTAATTAATTAGCTCTATAATTAAAATTAGGGTTTATAGATGGCTGACTTAGTAAAATTTTTAATAATTTTTTTTAATAAAAATTAAAAAAAGAAATTGTCGTGTACCTGTATTAATTGACTAGATCAACATGCTTACATTTGACGATTAGTCCTGATGATGAATCCCGATTCAGATTCGAAACGTCGATGACAACGAAAATGACACCAAGTGTGGATTATTCGGAAAACAACTATGAAAATCTAACATTTACAAAATAAATAAAGGAAACAAAATTAGTTTACCAAATCAATGATGCACAAACCCTCAACGACCTCCCATGTAACTCATGACGTACTTGACAATATCTTCTTGTTTTTTTCATTCTGCACAATGTTTGTAGCTTGTTGCTACAATACATTTGTTCTACCACAAGCAACTAGGGACATCATCATCATCCTCATTGTTCCCATTGTCTAAATTTTTGTGTTTTTCCTTTGCATTACATTGTATTATACACTATCAATACTATACCGATATCTAAGTATGCACAACTACATATTTTTCTTTCAACTAATAGAAAATGTTTTGCATATGTTCTAGACACAATCATAGTGGAGAGAATTTTGAACCACTGTGATGCACACTTTATGGGTAAAAAAAAGAAAGTGAATTTGTAAAATAATTGGACATGCAGGCTTGGGTTACAATTTCAATAAAATTTTGAAAATGCTTTGCATGAATTCCTAGGGAAGCACACAATCACTCAAATACAACATAAAATACTTACCTTCCCAACACTCACTTGTATAGACCTTGTAAAAAAGTAATTTGTTATAAGCAATAAACTTTATCCAACCTGCATTCTATTCACGTCCTTCTTGTATCTCTTGCAACCATTTTTGGATTGATACTCTTTCTTCACAAAATCATGCTTTACATCTTTTAATCTTTCTTTCACATGGTTTATATAGGGACAATGTTATCTTTCTCTTTACTCATAAAGTTCTTTTTGTTGTAAAGTTACATACTCAAAGCTACACTCACCACCAGGACAAACCAACAAGTATGCTAACACATTTGATGAATCTTCGAAGTTACACAAGTAAATGAGAATCTTTGAAGTTACACAAGCAAATGTTAAATATTACCGATAGGTTACTAGATAACCACCATTGTCATTCTGGGAGACAACTTGTTTTCTCTTAACGTAATTTTTGTAATTCGCTAAAACTAAAACTAGATATTAGTTTTGAAGAGCTGTTGTTCTTACAAAAGTCCGAAATAGAAGTAAAAGATAAAAAAAATACATAATTAAAAGATTTGAAGAAATTATTAAAATTGTTCGAATCGTGAAAGAGACCTGTAATTTGATGTAAAAAGCATCATGGAAGAAATTCCTTTATAACGTGATTTGAACTCAAACTTTCATGAGTTCAAAAATGAATAATAATAAGCAATTGTTTTTTTGAAGGAGTCGACAATATTAAAATGTAATAGAACGTTATTAAGGAGCAATTTAAAAGAATTTGTGAATTGAAACAAAGGTCTCATTGACATAAAATGGATGTCATAAAGATGGATATTATATTTATTTTGTGGGAATTTCATTTTCAAACTAGTTACAATTTTATGTTTGGAATGTATATTTGATAGCCTAATGAATAATTTATCTTTTTTCGATATGGCTTGTTCACATGACTCAACAATGAGATGCAGGTTCTTCACTTTTTCTTTTCAACATGCATTCAATTGACTGATCCGGTTTTTGGATGGAAAATCTTCTTCTCTTCTTTTTGTTTTTGTCATATTGTTGACAATCTTGCCAAAATGAATGACCATTTTTAAAAAGAAATTTTGTTTATCTTTTAACTCGGCTTGCAAAATCTCGAGCAAACTATGTGCCCTGGTTCCAAGGGAACTAATGGTTTGTGATCTTTTCCACGCCTCGGTAACCAGTTCCATTATTTTTTTGATATTATCCTCCACATATCCTTTACAGGATGCGAGGAGGGTGGATGATGCTTTTACATTGGGTGCAGGGGTGCTAGGCATGGCTATTTCCAAAGGATTGACAAGCAATGGCATAGGAATGAAAGCGTCTTCCAATTCCTTGACCTTGTTCTTCAGTCTGACATTCTCAGTCTCCATGCTTCCAATGGAATCATGAAGTGATTCTTCGCTGGCGGTGTGAAGTTGACAAATTTGGGACGACCGCATGTTGGCAACTTGAACCTCTGAACGAGATTTGTCTTTCTTATTTTTAACATTTTTTTTCTCAACTATCAATTTTTTGGACTGGCTATCAAAAACAACGCTTTGGAACACGAAGGATTCATCTTCGTCAAAATTTTCGGTGACGGATATGTCCATTGGATAGCTATGGTGGATGGCGTCTCTGGGCTGATCAAGGAAGCCGATCATGCTATCCAGATCAATTTCAAGTTCCATGTTCTCACTCTAAATTTCCAGCTCTTTCGCCTGTCCCAATTTTTTTTCTCTCTTCTTTTCTAGTGGAAGATTGTGAGAACTATCAATTTTAGAATGAGGGTCATTATCTTCTCTTCCGTTTGAAGAACTCTGAGTTTCTTTGTTGTTGTGGTGGGCCGTTGGAGCGATGCTTCGAGATGTCGTACTTTTTGGAGTGGTATTTGCGGATTGAACACTCTTCTCACTGGGGCCTTTCCCCTGTTGCGTGTACAATTTATTGCAGCTTTGCACTGTGTCCACGCCGCCGACATCAGAGGCAGGACCGTTGTTGCCAGTGTCTCTGCTTTTGGGCAGGTGTTTATTTAAAAAACAATCGTCGAGGCCAAGTGTTTGTAAATGTTGCCGAAAAATATTATAGGGGTCGAACCCTCTTATGATTTCAATATATCTCAGGTTGGAGATGCTATAATGTGCTGTGAAATCGTCAATTTTGTTGACGTTTTTCAACACGAACTCCCCTACTTTCCAAGGCAGAGGAATGAACTGCTTTTTTCTTCTTCTTTTGGAACAGATGGAACCAGTCGCTGTATTGGCGTGCTACTTCTGCAACAAACACTCTGTCCGTAATGTGACATGGAAGGAGAGCAGGCTATTCCGTGGAGCCAAAAATTCTTATCACAATGTAACTATCTAAAAGTTCGAGTGTCCCCTTCTTGTCCAAAAAGCAAGTTGACTGTTTAGATATGCGGGGAGTATCTTCTCCTAACAACAAAACTTTGAAAACAGACAGGAAGCCATTAAAAACCTCATAAAAACAGTGGGAAGCCTTGTGCTTCCACAAGGCCTGGTACCAGAACGTTACTGGGTGCAATTCGTAGTTGACATTCTTGGACAAAGACAGTTGCAGAAACCGACAGGAATGCACTATCGCAAAAACTAAATAGGATGACATATAAAATTTCTTTTCCCTTTTGTAGCTTGACAATTGGGAATAGATTTCATGGGAAATTAACCCACCCAAATAAAAAATAGCTTGTTCGTTGACTGTGAAATAAAAAATATAAAGGGCCATGCGGGAAATAGTTGATGTGGAATCCTGTCCGGTTATTCTTGTAAACAACCAGACAATTTCGTGAAATTGATTTCTAAAGGAACTAACCTGCATGCTTGTAATATCTTTAGGAACTAGAAGCGGGTTTTCCAAAAAATGGGGCAAGAGGTCCAATCTGTTATTATGCTTTGCTAGGAACTATTTGCAATCTTCTCCTCTGAACGCCAATGTTGGATCCGACAATTTTAGCATCTGGCGAAAGACCTGAGGTGAAAAAGAAACAGAAGAGCGGTCCCGTAGTGGAATAATTCTTTTCTTTGAAATAAATTTATCGGCGCACCAAGAGACCAGGTCCTTACAGTAAAAAACCTCAGGGACACAGCCTACACGAGCAATCCCGAAGGTCCAAATTACTTGGTTCTCTGCAGTAGAGGTTGAGTAATAAGAATATGGCCTAGACCACTGGAAGTTCTGGTCCTCGCACCTGAAGATGTTGAGTGTATCTCCACAGAACTGTTGTCAAGTTGATGCCACAGCTTTTGAGAACGTTGGTTTGCTGCAGATGATGGTTTAAATGAACAGCTAGAGCAGATAATGTAACTCTTTGCTAAATCTTGGTTAAATGCTTATGAATGGGAAATCTCCTCGAGCCTTTCGTTGAGTAATGACAATCTATATGGGTGGTGCATAATGCACTGTTAGCAGTAAAGCTTATTTATTGCATATTTAGAAATGCGAAGATGACGAGTACGACGAAGAGCAATTAAGGATTGGAGGTTTCGTGAACGTGCGAAGGCCACGACGTGCGAACGAGATTTCATGATTTTGAAATCCACACTCGGAAGGGATAGTATAATCCCCCCGAAAATTTTTGTT
>JASDQU010101574.1:254578-267273 GCA_032191745.1 Picea mariana | reverse complement strand
TTGTGAGTTTGACACATTGTACAGGGCTCGCATTGGGAAAACCACTTTTCTTGGACCCCCCACCACCGTTAAAGGAATAAAGGTCAGGGGAGTCTGAAATGCATCGAGGACCATCGATCTGGGTGTGATGGGTGTCACCGTGGAGATTAGCATGAGACTTACGTGGAACAAGACAAAAATTTCTTATCTCTTAGAAAACTTAGGATAAAAGTACATGATGGGTAGCGCTAAGCTTACCCTTTTTCCCTTTTACACCATCCATTCATATTTTTATGCCAAATTTAACCCAATATAACCACTCAAGGGGTCTTTTGACTGTGCTGGCCCTACTTATTTTGGGAAATTATTTGCAGGATGGAATATTATTTACCATATAACATCTCTAAAGGAAGAAATAGCAGTCACCACCTGATCCTATGAAATATAGGGTTATAACAGTGGCTCCACTTGGGGATGGGGCTCTCCTTGTGAGGCACCAAGAACACCGTAGGCTAAGTAGCCTTGTTCATTAAGTTGATCCAAAAAAATATAACCTTCTTTGACTTGTGAACTTCAAACTAGAAATGAAACTCTGAAAGAGAAATTGAAATGTAATGAAAGAGGTGCTTTCCCAGCAAGCTTATTTGCACAAAGAAAATATGACTGATGAAAAGATGCTTACCTCGTAAGATTATTTATATATAATCCTATTCTAATGATGCAAGAGCATCGTACGCACACATGAGTGGAGGACATCCATATAGGCCAACACACATTTTGAGAATGTTTGAATTTCAAATCAGGACACATTTATGAAATATCTGAAAAGATACGTATGCATTTATGTTTTGGGGGATTGTAATACAGATTATGGGCATTGTTGTCATCTGTTGGATAAGGAGGCATTTATTGTAATTCATGTTTAGTAGGTGGATTTTAATTCTGATAAGATAGCTTAGAGAAGAGAGAGGAAAAAAACTCAAGAAGACTCTCTCGTTTGTAATTCTAAGATAGTATTGTAATTTGATGTAGAAGATTAGGAGAGCAGAGAAGAATAGAAAATTAGAGATTGTATGAAGAATAGTTGTTTCTATTCCATGAATAGAAGCATTGGATTAATATAAGAATGATTTGATACAATTTTCATGGAGTGTGATGAATATTGTTTGTATCTTTTGAATGGCATGTTATAGTTTGCTTATATTTCTTTGTTATGCATTTTTTTCAATGCTATGTGTATGCTTGTGATTTCATGGTGAATATATGAAGTTTGTGAGAGTAGAAGTATAAGTTTCAATTGTTTCTCTCCCTGAGAATTCTTGCAAGGAGTGTAGTAAAAGGTCTGCATAGAGTGCTTGATAGAGTTCTGAGTTTTATCTCAAAAATCTCAGGAGGGGTAACATTGGCTTATATCAATAGAGGTGTGGTTGAGGCATAGAGTCGTGCAAGGAGTGCGCAGGCTGAGGGAGGATTTGAAATTCTTGAATTCCACAGAGTGGTTGGAGACTCTTTGTTGCGAGAAGTGCATAGAGTTAACATTGTGGATAACTGGAGGTTATCGCATAGCCATGCTAAGTGTGTGAGCATGGATTCTTTGAATCCAGAAGCCAACAAATAAACCTAAGCTCAGGAGGGTTAGAACCTTTGAATAGCTCAAAGGGAGGCAGAGATTAGAGTCGCGCGAAAATCTAAGTTTAGACAGGTTGACGTTTGGAAGAATTACCAAAGGTTCATCGAAGCTCGAGTGAAAAGTGGAGCACTTCCAAGGGAGAGTGTCGAAAACACAAGATTCATCCGATCGTGATAAGCTACAAGGAGGTTCAGGGAAGGGTCATCTGTTGTGTAATACTCACAGGGTTAGATCTGAACCATTGATTAACGTTCTCTGTGAACCATTGATCAGGGCACGTATGGTTCAGGAAGTTTGGCACCATAGGAAAGGTGCACACACCGTTTTCGAATCCTCGAAAAGGAGAATGCCGATAAGCAACCAGGGCCATCAATTTGTGGCAGATCTGGACTGCTGTATCTGGGTCATCAGATTTTAGGAGTCGAGGTTTTGAAAGGAAAGAGGAAGCATTGTTCACAAATTTCCCGAATTGTGAAATCCCAAGAGAAATTTAAAGGTTGGGACCCAGTTCTCAGCGGAGTGTCACGTGAACTGTGTTGAAGAGGGGGCTAGCCTTTGCTAGTCCCTAATCGGGTTTCGAGGTTTCAAAGGTGGAGGTGTTGAGTCGCTTCACCTCAACATCCCTGAAACTGTGAAGTGCAAAGTGTCAATAGAGTTGGGCCCGAGGTCATATCGCACAGTTGTATTGGGAGAGGACCCATACCTAGCATCTTTTTGTGCAGGAAAGGTTCTGTTGAAGGCCCGTGGGTTATTTGTTGCAAGGGTTCTAGTAGGGATATGAAGGCCACTTCGGCTCAATGAGAACACGGGATCCGTGACCGGGAGGACAGTCGGACCCCTTGGGGTAGGGGGTCTGCGTCAGGTGGTATCAGAGCTTACAATATTTGTTTTTATAGGAGAAAGGACACAGAAGGCAAGTTTTGATTTGAATTCTGCAAGGAACATATTTGAACAATGTCACCCAGAAGACATCATGATAGACCAATGCTCGATCCAGCTGTGGAAAAGGAAGATGGGAGAACTTTGTGCTCGATTAGATGCCATGGATACATCACAAAGGAGGACAGCTGAAGTTGGATATGTCAGTGAGGCTAAAAGTGAAAATGAGGCAGGAAATGAAGAATAAGTTGTAGCTGAAGATGCTACAGAAGAACGTCTATTCAGAGTTGTTGCAAGAATAGGTGTCAGGGAAAATATGGACATTTCAATGTATGAAGAAAACTTAGACATTGAAGATCTACTAGATTGGTTTAGAGCCCTGGATAAATACTTCAACTATGAGGATGTTGAGGAAGATAAGAAAGTGAAACATGCTATCACTAGACTTAAAGGGCATGCAGCATTGTGGTGGGATGAACTGCAGGTTGATAGGTGTTGCAAAGGAAAGAAAAAAATCAAAAGATGGGATAGAATGATTGCAAAGATGAAAGCCAAATTTATACCTAGAGATTACCAAATCAATCTGTTTCGAAGAATGCAGAATTTGAGACAAAAGGGGATGACAGTGAAGGAATACACTGAGGAGTTCTACAGGATAAACATTAGAGTAGGTCATCGAGAAAGTGATGATGAGAAGGTCTCCAGATACATGAATGGTATGAGATATGACATTTAGGATGAGATGAGTATGGTGACAATTATAAATGTGGAATATGCTTATCATATTGCTCTAAAGACTGAATAAAAATTGACCCAAAAGCAAGGACAAAGAGGCAGAGGTAGAAGCCAGAATAGAGGCAAATAAATTGCATGGGACAGAGTACAGAAGCCGAAGGAAGAAGAAAATAAACCTCATACTCACCTTGAAAGAGGAGGAAGTTCACAAGGAAGGCAATATGTCGACAAGAACACTTTTCCGCGAGCAAGAGGAAGAGGCAGAGGAGGTGAGGTAAATTGTTTTGTCTGTGGAAAAATTGGACACAAGTCTTTTGAATTCCCAGATAGAAAAAGAGACGGAGGCAAAGCTCACATTTCATAAGCACAAGGGAGAAATGTTGAGGTAGAAGATGCAGAAGGTGGAATGTCACTAATGATGAGGAAAATTCTCTTAAAGCCAGAGAAAGAGATAGAAAATCCAGTCCAAAGGAACAATTTATTTAGGACTGCTTGCAAGACCAAGGACACGGTATTCAAGGTAATAGTAGAAATTGGAAGAACAGATAATTTAGTATCCACGGAAATGGTGGAGAAGCTGGAACTGGAGACTGTTGCACATCCAAGCCCATACAAAGTCTCATGGTTACAAAAGGGACATCAGGTAACTATCACTAAACAATGTTTAGTTGAATTTAAGATAGGGGAATATAAGGATGAAATTTTATGGGATGTTATTCCCATGGATGTCTGTCATCTTTTGTTGGGGAGACCATGGAAATATGATAGGAATGTTATTAATGATGGGAGGAAGAACACTTACACCTTGGAGAAGAATGGTAGGACACATATGTTGCTGCCAATTAAATACAAGGCGGTAAAAATAGAGACGAGCAATATTATACTTCTCATGAGTGGGAAGGAACTTCTTGATGAAGTCAAGAAAGTTGAAGAAATGCAGTTTGTTGTGGTTAGAAAACCTAGAGTCATCCTAACTAGTACTTCGACGAATGACCTACCTGAGGAAATTCAAGAACTGTTGGAGAGTTTCGTTGATATAGTGGTGGACGAATTACCTTGTTCATTGTCACCCATCAGGAGCATAAGTCATCACATTGACCTTATACCGGGAGCGAGTTTACCAAACAAAGCAGCATACAGATTGACACCACAAGAGAATGAAGAGGTCAAGAAGCAAGTTTAGGATTTGATGGATAAAGAGTTGATTAGAGAAAGCTTGAGTCCATACATTGTACCTATAGTGTTAAGTCCGAAGAAAGATGGTGGTTGGAGAATGTGTATAGACTCGAGATCTATAAACAAGATTACCATTAGGTATAGATTTCCTTTAGCCAGGATGGATGACTTGATGGATTGCTTGAGTGGAGCAAAGGTTTTTTCAAAAATTGACTTGAAAAGTGGATTTCACTAGATTAGAATGAGGGAAGGTGATGAATGGAAGACAACATTCAAAACAAATGAAGGATTATATGAATGGCTTGTCATGCCGTTTGGTTTGCCGAATGTGCCCAGTACTTTTATGAGATTGATGATCAAAGTCTTGAAAGATTTCATTGGAAAATTTGTAATCGTGTATCTTCATGATATATTGATCTTCAGTAAGACTGAAGGAGAACATCTAAAGAATTTAGTTGTAGTAATGAGGAGGTTAAAGCAAGAGAAATTATTGATAAATCTGAAAAAGTAATCTTTCATGAAGATGGAGCTCATTTACTTAGGTTTCGTGATCTCTGCGAATGAGTTAAAGATGGATCCAAAAAAGGTAAGAGCAATCAAAGATTGGTCATTGCCAAGGAGTATCTTTGATGTCAGAAGCTTGCATGGATTGGCTAGTTTTTATAGGAAGTTCATCAGGAATTTCAGTGGGATATGTGCACCAATGATGGACATAGTCAAGAAAAGACACAAATCTTTTCATTGGATAGAAGAAGCGGAGAAAAGTTTCAAGTTGTTGAAGGGTAAGATAACTGAACAATCAGTTCTAGTTCTTCCAGACTTCAGCAAAACATTTCAGGTAAGATGTGACACAAGTGGATTTGCAATTGGAGCAGTCTCAAGTCAAGACAACAAGTCAATTACATAATTTAGTGAGAAGCTGAATGAGACCAAGATGAAATATTCCACTTATGATAAAGAGTTCTATGCAGTCGTATAGGTGCTGAAGAAGTGGAGGCATTATTTGGTTCCAAAGGAGTTTGTCTTGTGTAGCGATAACCATGCTTTACAATTCATAACTCAATAGGAGAAATTGAACCAGAAGCATGCAAAATGGGTTGAATATATGAAGAATTTTACTTTTGTTATAAAGCATATTTCTGGAACTGCTAACAAGGTTGTTGATGCATTGAGCAGGAAATGATTGATTCTTCAGGAGTTCAGAGTGAAAACTTTAGGTTTTGACAATCTCAAGGAGATGTACAGAGATGATGCAGATTTTAAAGAAGTTTATGAAGCATGTGAGAATCCAGTTCTTAGAGACAGAAGCAAATGGACTGAATACTTGATTTAGGATGGACTGTTTTTCAGGGGAAACTAGTTGTGTATACCGAAATGGTCTATGAGAGATAACCTCTTGAAGGAAAAACATAGTGGGGGATTGGTTGGACATTTTGGCCATGATAAGACTTTTGCACAACTGAATGGCTCATACTATTGGTCAGGGATGAGGACAGATGTCAAGAAATTCATGAATAGATGCAAAATTTGTCATCATGCAAAGGGGAAAAGACAGAATACAGGGTTGTATCAACCATTGCCAGTACCAAAGAGGTCGTGGGATGTGGTAAGCATGGATTTTGTGTTGGGACTACCGAGGACACAGAGGGGTTGTAACTCCATATTTGTAGAAGTCGATAGATTTTCAAAAATGGCACATTTCATACCATGTTAGAAAACCAGTGATGCAACTCACATTGCAAATATGCTTTTCAAAGAAGTTGTTAGACTTCACGACTTACCCAAGAGTATTGTTTTAGATCGAGATACCAAATTTGTTGGTCATTTATGGAGGACCCTATGGAAGAAATTGAGGACGAATTTATCTTTTAGCTCAACATTTCATCCTCAGATGGATGGATAGACTGAGGTAGTGAATAGGAGTTTGGGGGAATTATTGAGGAGTTTGGTAGCTGAACACCATAGCCAGTGGGATCAGGTTCTTCCATAGGAGGAATTTGCATATAATGATTCACCCAATAGGAGTACAGGACAGAACCCATTTCAGATATTATATGGAATGCATCCAAGAGGAGTATCTGAGTTGAAATACTTAGAGAAGAATGAATTCTGGAGTGCTAGTGTTGAATATTTTGCAGCAGGAATGCAGGAGCTCCACAGTAAAATCAGGGAGCGGTTGTAGAACTCTATCCAGGAATATAAGCGTAGAACATATCAGCATAGAAGAGATCTTCAATTTGAAGTAGGTGATTTGGTTCTGGTGCATCTCAAAAAGGAAATATTCCCAAGGGGAACCTACAATAAGCTGAAAATGAAGAAAATTGGACCATGTAAGATTTTGCGAAAGTTTGAGGCAAATTCTTATGAAATTGAATTACCAGATGGGGTAGGAATATCACCCATATTCAATATAGCAGATCTATATCCTTACAAAGAAGATGGAACAGAGAGATCATAGGATTAGAAGGAATTCCAATGGGTTAAAAAGATGCCTGTAGCTGATGGAAAAGATTATTGATCAGAGAGTTGGTAAAAAGACTCAAAGAAAAACATATTTTGAATACTTGGTGAAATGGAAGGGACACCCGATTGAGGATGCCAGTTGGGAAAGTGAAGAAGACATCCAGAAACATGGACAGATTGTGTAGAATATCATGGATAGGAGTCCATGAATTTTTTTCAGTAGAGGCGTATGATGCAGGAGCATCGTACGCACGTGTGAGTAGAGGACAACCATATAGACCAGTGCACATTTTGAGAATGTTTGAATTTCAAATCGGGACAAATTTATGCAATATCTGAAAAGATACGTACACATTTATGTTTTGTGGGATTTTGATACATATTATGAGAATTTCTCTCATCTGTCGGATAAGGAGACATTTATTGTAATTTATTTTTAGTAGGTGGCTTTTAATTCTGATAAGATAGCTTAGAGAAGAGAGAGGAGAAAAACTCAAGAAGACTCTCTCGTTTGTAATTCTAAGATAGTATTGTAATTTGATGTAGAAGATTAGGAGAGTAGAGAAGAATAGAAAATTAGAGATTGTATTAAGAATAGTTGTTGCTATTGAACCATGAACAGAAGCACTGGATTAATATAAGAATGATTTGATCCAATTTTCATGGCATGTGATGAATATTGTTTGTATCTTTTGAATGGTATGTTACAGTTTTCTTATATTTGTCTGTTATGCATTTGTTTCAATGCTCTATGTATGCTTGTGATTTCATGGTGAATATATGAAGTCTGTGAGAGTAGAAGTATAAGTTTCAATTGTTTCTCTCCCTAAGAATTCCTACAAGGAGTGTAGTGAAAGGTCCGCATAGAGTGCATGACGGAGTTCTGAGTTTTATCTCAGAAATCTCAGAAGGGGTAACGTTGGCTTATATCAGCATAGGTGTGGCTGAGGCATAGATCTGTGCAAGGAGTGCACAGGCTGAGGGAGGATTTGAAATTCTTCAATCTCGCAGAGTGGTTGGAGAATCTTTATTGCGAGGAGTGCACAAAGTTAACATCATGGATAACTGGAGGTTATCACAGATCCGTGCTAAATGTGCATGCATGGATTCTTTGAATCTGGAAGCTATCAAAGAAACCTAATCTCAAGAGGGTTAGAACCTTCGAATAGCTCAAAGGGAGGCAGAGATTAGAGTCACACGAAACTCTAAGTTTAGATTGGTTGACGTCTGGAAGAATTACCAAAGGTTCATCGAATCTCAAGTGAATGGTGGAGCACTTCCAAGGGAGAGTGTCGAAAAAACGAGAGTCATCTGATCATGATAAGCTGTGAGGAGGTTCAACGAAGATTCATCGAATGTGTAATACTCACAGGGTTAGATCTGAACCATTGATTAACGTGCTCCATGAACCGTTGATCAGGGTGCGTACGGTTTGGGAAATTTAGCACCGGAGGAAAGGCACACACACCGTTTTTGAATGCCCAAAAAGGAGAATGCTGAAAAGCAACCAGGGCCATCAGTTTGTGGAAGATCCGAACCATTGGATCTGGGTCAATGGCTTTCAGGAGTCAGGGTTTTGAAAGGAAGGGGGAAGCATTGTTCGCAAATTTCTCGAATTGCAAAAT
Source organism: Picea mariana (assembly GCA_032191745.1). NCBI lineage: Eukaryota > Viridiplantae > Streptophyta > Pinopsida > Pinales > Pinaceae > Picea > Picea mariana. The sequence continues at coordinate 258,786 of JASDQU010101574.1, read as the reverse complement.
CCCGGGAGAAATTTAAAGGTTGGGACCCAGTTCTCAGTGGAGGATCACGTCAATTGTGTTGAAGGGGGGGCTAGCCTTTGTTAGGCCCTAATCGGGTTTCACAGTTTCAAAGGTGGAGGTGTTGAGTCGCTTCACTTCAACATCCCTGAAACTTTGAAGTGCGAAGTGCCGATAGAGTTGGGCCCGTGGTCATATCACGCGGTTGTATTGGGAGAGGACCTGCGCCTAGAACCTCTTCGTGTAGGTGAGGTTCTGTTGAAGGCCCGTGGGTTATTTTCTATAAGGGTTCTAGTAGGGACATGAGGGCCGCTTCGGCTCAAGTAGAACAGGAGATCTGTGACCAAGAGGCCATCCAGACCCCTTGGGGTAGGGGGTCTACGTCATCTAACCTTTTGAATTTTTTATTAATTAGGTAATGGAAAAATGTCAATGAATCCAATCCAATAGTTGATCCAATAACTCTGTTCTTCCCCTTCTTTTAACCAAGCTTAGAACTAGATTTTGTAAGGGAACTAGAAATTGGTTTCCAGTTTGATCCTTACCATAGAGAGCTATCGAACCATAAAAAACAAAAGAGGTACTGGAAATCAGTTGGAACTCTGAAGTTAAAATATCCTCCATGTATATATCTATGGGATCATGATAAACATGACCTATTTCTCGGTATTCAAAGAATTCAGCAATTTCAAGGTCATCGTTAGGTATTGTACATATGTTATCTACATCATCATAAAACTTTGTATTTAAATGCAAATTTTCAGGAGAGATTTGTACTGAAACTCCTGTTGAACCAGGCCATGAAATTGATTGCCTAATTATATCTAGATAATAATTTATTTTAAACCCATAACTGGAAAATGAACCATGGCCTTGACAACACAAGTCATCCAACACATCAGTCATTGGATCCTGTAGGAATTGAGTTGTTTGTTGCATTGGTTCTAATGAAAATTCCTAATTTTCTGTGTGTTTATCCTTCAGCACCTTCTCAAAAGTCTTCTTGAAAAATTGAAATGAACTAAAGGTTAACAGTACAGATTTATACTGCATTAATTCATCCTTTGTTTGAAAATCAATGCAACTCAGAGGTTGCAGTCCTAGATCTAGAACAGTTTCCATGTCATCAATGACATCCTCAACAAATTTATCAGAACATTCTCCATCCCTATTATTGTTAACTTGCTTATAGTTTTCTCTTAGAATTTGAAATGAAGAAAAACATAAAGGCATATATCTTTCACTTACTCTGAGATTTACTGCATCTTACTCATTGTTGTCGTGATTGTTGTGCAAAGGTTGATTGTCATATTTGAGTTGTAACCGATATTCTTCCTGGCAAAAGTATGTTATTGATTGTTTTGAAGAGTTCACATTGATGTAATCATCATCATATTGATCATATTTGAGTAGATCATCCATAAAAGAAATGTCATAAAACATACACATCATATCAATTGATTCCTCCTCTACAAGCTGATTTGGATTTTCATTTGTGTCCATGTTGTGAATTGAATACATGAAATAATCCTCTTCTAATCTATGATACCTGGGGTGAGCTGCAAAATTCTTGGGAACAGTGACCCTTTATTTTTCTGGAACAAATGGAACATAGTGTTTTTTAACAAGAAGTTCATTTCTTATGATAAATTTTTGCATCATCTCTCTTACTGTGTTGGCCAGAATTTCCAGTTTTTCTTCTGAATATTTCAGCTACTACTTTGTTATTTTCTTCCTTTCTTCTGCCTTAATCTTTGACCTTTTGATCAGCAAATGGGCTTTTACACTTATTGCACTATATTGCATTTCTTTGAGTGTTGTGGTGTTTCTTTCCCTCAATTGAAATGCCATTTCTGGATCAAAGGCATATGGATAGTGTAAGAAAGCTAAATCATGAGGAGGTTTTATATCAATAGGCATCGAATGGTAGACTTGATTGAATCTGGCTAAAAATTGTTGCACTGTTTCTCCTGGATGTCTTTTCAAGTGATCATATTCTTCCAAAATGAGGAAGGGATTCCTCTTGATCACCCATTGATCCAAGAAAACTTTCACAAGCTGATTGAGATCACTGATGCTTGCAGTTGGAAGATATTTATACCATTTCTTAGTTCTACTTTGCAAAGATAAAGCCAAAATCCTAATACTAACATCATGTTTTTCCACCTCAAAAAGTTCAAGATCATTTTCAAAACCTTGAATGTGTTTTTCAACAATGATGTAGCCATACTCTCCGTCAAATCTGGGGAGATATTTGAATTAATTGGCAGAGAAATCATGGGAGTATGGGAGGTAAGACAAGAGGCTTGTATATATCTAGAATTTTTACAGGTGTAGGAGTATGTATAGGGATTGTAACACTAGGCTTAACCTCTTGAGGCTCATTAGGTTGAACATTGTCTTCATCAATTTTGGCAGTATGATCTGGATCAGGATCATGAGAAGGGAAGAAATAATTAAAAATAAAACCTATCATATCTTAGATAAACTTCTAGCTTAAATACCGGATCTTTTCCGATGGTTTGGTCATATTTCAGGTTCTTCCTCCAGTGAAGTCTTTGAATCGGAACTGATCTGGAGTTTATTGGATTTTCCAGGTAGATGATTCAACATTCTTGTGTCTAATCATTGTCCACCATCAATAATCAGATCTGAAACTTGATATTCTTTGTGAGGAACATTCCCTAGTATGGTCGCCACTATGTTAGCACTCTATAATTTCTTAGGTTGAATAAGAAATGGGCAGAGGTAACTACAAAACCAATTTGGAGTCAAGGATATATCCCTCCAAGACTGAGAGAGGGATATCTCTATATGATTTATCTTTGTTTGGATTGGATGTTAGGCTAGTTATAAGAGTACATGGTTTTGGTTTTTTAAATTGGTTAGATGAGACAGGAAGGGAAGGCCCTTGGGCAATGGAGTCATAGTTCAGAATGGATCAAAATCAGATCATAACAAGCTAATATGCAGGGCAAGGTAGTCAAATCCAATGGATCTTCATGAATTTAATGCATGGAGGAGATGAAAAGGTCTATAAATCAAATAAAAAACAGAGCAATCAAGAATTATGTTTTCAATCTTCAGTGGAAAACATAGATACTATTCCAAACCAGAGACAGAGGGAACACTAAAACAAATTATGCTCTTAATCTTCTTAGAACAATTCAGAAGGTAGGAATTATTTGTGATAACAGAAAAACAAATTTACAGAGAAGAGATACACTTCACCAATGGAATCTGTCACAAGAATCCTGCAATGATCACACAGTATTACTGAAAAATGAATCAAATGGTATATGTGGATTGTTTTACAACATTGGTCCTATCCTACTCATTGGTCTCAACTAGCCAACCCTTCATACTTCAGAATCAGAAGTATTTATAATCATTTTAAAAAGATCCTGAGAAGGATATATCTAATCTAACTGCATATCTAATTACTAAAACATAGGAGTCTTTAAGATCTGTTCGGATTTAAAATATCATTTGTTGTTGATCTGTCTTCAACTTCCGTTATGTATTTGGTCTTTGCTTCTTACTATGGCTATTCTTGGAAAATTCATGCATGAAAATTTGGAGATGATTGATTTGATGTGGATTCTCTATTATCATATATCTCGAATCATCTAGTGTTTGGGACGAGGTCAACTATACCTTCACAAGCTCTATTTATTATTCCTTCAAATAACTTTTCCATCTGTATCTTCGAACAGCTTCACCGAGAGAAAAATTGTAGTTGAAAGTGGGTGATGGCGATGACAGCTTAGCTTAGCATGGGCTCATTATGAAATAGTTTTCAGTCAACAGCAATGTGGGAGAAAGCTATTTTCTATGAATAGGATGATGTTGGATCAAGTATCCAGTGGAGATGGGATGAGTAGATGAAGGAGTCTACATGGTAGGGGTAGGCGGGAAGTGACATGTAGGCAGGAGGCAAGGTGTATGTGGGAGTGAGTGGGGAATGTGACAAGACGGAGAGGTGATCAAAAGGGTGAGTAGATGTGATAGGCTAGAGGGTGAATGGGATTGTAATTGGAAGACAGGTGTTGAGTTGGAAGAGTGGCAGTATTGGGTAAGCAGTTAGGCGGGCTCCCGGAGCGGGGGTAGATGGTAAGAGGAATTAAGCAAGGGGGGTCCAGTAATATGTGAGGTTGACATGTTGTGTGGGGCCCGCACTGGGAAAACCACTTTTCCCAGACCCCCCCCCC
>JASDQU010101574.1:237883-254515 GCA_032191745.1 Picea mariana | reverse complement strand
CTTAGGATAAAAGTATGTGATGGGTAGCACTAAGATTACCCTTCTTCCCTTTTACACTGTTCATTCATATTTTTATGCCAAATTTAACCCAATCTAACCACTCAAGGGGTATTTTGACTGTGTTGGCCCTGCTTATTTTGGGAAATTATTTGTAGGATGGAATATCGTTTACCATATAACATCTCTGAAGGAAGAAATATCAGACACCACCCGATACTATGAAATATAGGGTTATAACAATGGCTATACAAAATATGAAATAGTTACTCGATCTCTGAAAATATCCTCCTCAAACATAGAACATGTGAATTCCATGTTTAACCTCTCTCTCTTTCTCTTCTTGGCTCTCTCTCTCCCTCCCTCCCCTTCTCTCCCTATATCCCCCTGCCCCCCTGTCTCTCCTACACCTACCCATCTCTCCCCCTCACTATGTATTCCCCTCCCTCTCTCACTCACTATATCCCCTTACCTGTCTCTCCCTCTTTCTATCCCCCACCAGTGTGCTTTATTAGACAAAGATGCACCAGTACATATGGATACACCAAATCACTAGTGCGTTCAATTATGAGAAGCATCGAAGACTGACCTTTGTTATTGCCTCCACAAAGAAAAACCTCTGCAAAATTTAAATACAGATTTTTTCATTTGCATTGTACAAATTTAATTGTCTTACAATGGATTATTACTTATGCACCATCATGGTACGTTATTAATTACACTTTTCACCTGTGTGTTTCTAACTGTATATCGCACCGACTAAATAAATTTAGAAAAATAATGTGCACTTACTATCAAGACTTTGAAATTTATTACAAAAATAAATTGATGCATTCTATGTACACACCGCATCGGTGTGCTACTCACGGTATAGCGCACTGAAAATGTAAATTTTGAAAAAAAAAATAGCGCACATGTTTATCATCAATGCGTCGAAATATAGAACAAAAAAATGAACAGGAATTTGAGTTTTTGTGTTTATAAAGGAAAACCCTGTTCATTCTTTTATTTCTTTGCCAAATTTTAGAAAGAATATGTTTGCAACATAGATTTATGAGCAAAGATTTTAGAGTGGGTGGATTTGTTTTTAAGATCAAATTTGATGGGGATTCCATTGTATTAATCATATTGATTGTTCTCCTATTTTATTCAAACAATTTTCAGGGAATCCCCAAACAAGCAAACAAAAGGGTTTCATAGTTGCCTTCAGTATTTGAAGCCCTAATTTCCTCACTGTTTTTTTTTTCTTTCTCCTTCTATATTTCACAAGAACAATTTTTTTAAGCACAATTTATTTATAGGGTTTCTTTATTTATATATGGATGTTTCCTATTCGTTACAATGAAACTAGTCATTGTATTGGATCCCAAACCATCCTGTCGCTATCAAAAAAAAATTAAATTCCTTTGCAATGATCGATGTGCTTTGTACATAGTAAGTGCATCAATGTGTATTTGTTTGTAAACATAATCGCTTTATTTCAATTCGAAATATGATTAAAAAATCATTTTCATGGTCGGCGAAGCGCATTTTACCTAAATACGTAGTGGGACACATTTTTTAGAAAGCGAATCGTTGAGTTTAAAATGGAAAAATTATCGTTTTTATATGGAAATCACCATTTCTTAAATAATTTGTTCCCTGCTCGACAGTGCGTAATAAATAGTACTTAGGAAGTTGTTCTTTTCTTAATTCATAAAGCACATGTTGAATACAAAACAATTTAAAACATTTTCAATTTTGCAATGGCACTATTATGTTGTACCAATTCATATATGTATGGTTGATGCGTCGATGTGTATAAATATTTTTGACGCCCCAATATGGATTAGCATTTTTTTGTAATCCCATTGATATATATTAAAATAAGGAGGAAAAAATCTTGCAGGTGTTTTGTTTTTGGCCTGCTACTTGGGAAACTAGCCCAAAAGCAGAACATTTGCTTCATCGTGCTTACTACCTAGAATATACCAAAAAATAGACTGTGAAAATTTTGACAAGAACTATCCAAAAGATGATCTAGTGTTTGAGGATTTGTATCCATTTTTATATAGTTATACATACTAATGAAAATTATAAAGCATGTCATTACAAATTAAATAGAGGAGGCAGGATCATCCTTAGGAACCTGGGGGGTTTCCTCGTCATTGGCGTTGAATTTGATGTCTTTTTTAGCTTCCATGATGTTGAATTTCTTGTTCAATAGATGATTCTGCAACTTAATGTATTATATCCTCCTAGTCATCTCATTGTGGGAAGCATCCATTTTAGTTATGTCTTTTCTTAGAAGTGTTTTTATATGCCAAAAAATTTCAATGGTGCAAAAATATTTTGTATCTTTAGCATGGATTGAGCCTCTATCAAGAATCCAAGGCATGAGCTCTACATCAAGTTTTGCATCTGGGGTGTTCATCCATTCCTGGCGAACCTCTTTCTCAAGCCTATCCATATCTTCTTGAGCTTCTAGAGTAGTGAGGGTAGAGTAATTCTCCACAGCTATATTTTCATCTTGGTGCGCTTGAGGAAGAGGAAGATGAGTTTAATGGGAGTTTCCAAGTCGCAAGGACTATACCTATCCATTGAGCCCCACCTGAGCCTGAGCACAACTCTTGTTTGTCAAAAATAATGAAGGCGAGAATTGGGGATGCTCCTGTAAAATTTCTAGATGTTTCAATGGTTGATGAAGTTGCAAACAACATGTTGGAACTGTAACATCCTGCTCTATTAAACACATGTTGTCGACTTATTCTTTGAGGACACTTGTGTGCAAGTGATCTAGTTATAGTACATGATGATCTTGTTTTGATTATGGATTTTATATGATGATGTTGATGTGTTGTGATTTATTATTATTTGATATATATCTGTGTGTGTGTGTGTGTGTGTGTATTGACATATGTTATTGACGATTTTACCTGAGTGTGCAGGACACGTGAAGAAATATGGATGCTAAGGGCATCAATGGACCTCCTTGGACTCCAGATTAAGTCAGGGAGTGGATTATGTTGGGTTTGATTATTCATGTTATGCATATGTGACATGATTGATTTGGTATGATTATGTATATGGATTAGTGACAATGTTTTGTCAATGGATGCAAGATGACAATGCTTGCTAATTTGACTCCCATAAGGAGTAAAGGGGCCTATCACGAAAAACTAGACATTGAGTGAGAGGTGTGGCAGAGTCCATGTCACAGCCTACTAGCACTCCTATCATGGCTCAAATTGTATGTTAACGATTACCTAGTTCGAGAGGTCCACGATGTCATGAGGGAAGATTGAGATAGTCGCTCACAAAGATTTATAAGGGGTGTGCAATAAGGCATAGTTTGTATTCCTTAGAAGCCCTTAGTCTCTCACAAGGTCAACCGAGTGGAGTGTTGACTCCAAGGGTTGGACAAACTACCAAAACTAGTCAAAGACGAGTGGCACCCTTGGAGCACGGAGGTGCATGGGCATGTCGCATAATTAAAAGCTTGAGTCAATAAATCTAGGTCGCCTAGAAAACCTTGAAATCATTAGACCTTGCTAGATTTAAATAATTAATTAAAGAATGAATTTATTAATTATAAATCCCAATAAAAGTCGAATCCTACTTCAAAGACTGAGCCTAAGTCTAAGTTTAGTTAGGGGAGTAAACTAAATTTATTTAAAAGAAATAAGATAAATAAATTTAAGAATTTGAATAATGAGAAAATCTGAATGAGATAATGCACATGTGTGCATGAAATTAATAAATTGAAATAAAGTATGAGAGAATAGGTGTACACATAGGATGATATCTAGAGTCTAGCTACCACTAGTCTAACTAGAAGAAGACTCCTAATCAAACTCTAACTAAGATCTAGTTAGGAGACACTCATTAATTGAGAATCTAGGAATAAAGAGACAACTAAAAGTGATTTTAGGAACACATGGGTTAATGTGAGGGAAATTGACTTTTAATTAAAATAAAAAATTGTAATTACTTGTGCAACTTGAGGAGAGAGTGACAAGTGTGTGAGTGAATAATCATATTGCATGGGGACATGTGTCAGTGAGGAAAATTCTATAAAACAAATGGTTTAGATGGGAAATGGATCACATTGGTTATTGGTAAATCTATGCTTCCAAAATATTTTGGGAATGTGTTTTACTTGTGAGAGTTAGGAAACCAAGTTTGAGGATAGAGTGGTAGCTCTCCCTTGCAAGACAAACTTGGAGCTATAGTATTTCTAGTTTTGTGCTTGGCCCCTTTGCGGCTTGGGGGGCTAAAGGGGCAAAAGAGTACCCTTAGCGTTGGTTGGGAGGTACCAGTGAAGTCTTCGTGATTAGCAATTGGGAGGAAGGAAGGAGCACCTTTTGCTGAAGAACATCTTCGACTTCATCATCTTTAGCTACGGTATTCCTATTTGAGTTTTCTAATTTTAATAAGTTTAATTTGTATACATAGTTTAGAAATTTATGAACCAGTATTGTAAATATGATATCGAACTGGTAAGTTCTTGATGGATTTGTGTAATCAAACAAAAGAAATTATGGAATTTGATGCCATTGCAACTTCTCAACTAAGTATTTTGTAATTCGTGTCATCTCTCTTTTCAATTTCCCATCCATTTTTATTCTACTTGTTCGTTGCTATATGGTTTGGCAATTGAGAAAGTTAGAAATTATTTATTTGACACTATTTGATGTTAACCAAACGCGATTTCTTCTTGATCGTTGCCATTGTTTCACTTGCCAGAAATTTATTTTATATTGTCTTGTTGAACCAATTTCCCAACACAAATTTGCAGTTTTATTTCCTTATTGCTTGAACAATTGAAATTCTGAAATGGAATTCATGGTAATTCAGAAATTTAGACTTGATTTATGAATTGAATCTGTGTGGAAGTTGTTGTTAAGGTAATGTTTGATCAGCCATTTACCAACAAAATTGTAGTTTCTATTATCTACTATGTAAATGGTTGAACCTTTCTCAAAAATGAAATCTCATGGTGACTCTAAATCTAGATTGGAAACCTAATGTGATTATTTGTGGTTACTATCAAGTTTTCTTATTGATTCGGAATTTATTTTCAGGAGACTGTTGCCCAGGAAATGAACAACCCATAATTTAGTTATGTTGTTTCTCCATTTTATTTTCCATACATCAGAAATTTGATTACTCCTTTAATGTTTAATAAATGATGAACCTACTTGTATGTTGCCATATCAAATGAGAAGCTCAATATTAATTTTCTATCCATCCATTAAGATTTTCAATCAAGGAGTCTTTTTGCTTCCCGTTGAGTTAATTTTGAATTTTATCAGAAATTAGTGTCGGATTCAGGACCAGATCAGGTGTCGCATCAGGTGTCGAAACAATCTGTGCACCGTTTCAAGGACTGGATTGGGTGCGTACAACTCTTGATTCGTTTCTCTGTTCCTTAGCGCCTTGCGTTTGAGTTGGGTGTTGACTGTTGTGTGTTATATAACTTGGGTTGGGAAAAAATTATGAGGAATTGATTGACACTTGTAAACCCTTATTCGAATTCTAAATTCTGAAAATAAAATTCTATTTACAATGTTTTTTACAGTTCTGAATCTATTTCTGATTCAAAAAGAAAACTAGATTCATTGATCATTATAGTTTTTAAGACTCTGAACTTTATTTTTAAATCATTTTGTTGGTGGGGAAATTTTGTGTTGATTATTATTAATTGGAATCAGTTCGTAGTGCAAGATTTGAATTCGCAGCTTGATTATATTTTAAATCAGTTTTCTGATACAAGAATTTCATGGTTTGTTTCTTTTGATTTAATCCATTTTTTTCTAATTCTTGGGTCTTTGTTTTAGTCTTTGATCACCTTGAATGATTTTCCTCTTGAGCCTTTGAACCTATGCCATTATCAGATTGCAACTCCTACCATTTTCGAAAACTTTATTTGTTTCATGTTGATTTTAATTCGAATTTATCATAAATTTAGTTATGTTTCAAGGTCTGGAACAAGTTTCGGATCAAGCACCGGATCAAGGTCCAGATTAGATTCCATAAATCTGTTGGTTGAGAGATTTTCATGTTATCCTTCTCACTTAGGTTCAATTCCTTTAGTGGATATGTTGTTTACTCTTAAATAAATATGTGAAGTGATTGATTCTTCTTTTAATCATGTTATATAAAGCTTTGTTAGCTAGCATGTGAAACTTTATTGATTCTTAAATATGAATTTATCTTCTTGATTTCTTAAAATGGATATGTAATTAGTTAAATTCTTGATATATTACTTTCTATGATGAGATCATCATATAGCTTTATACTTGGATATGAAGGTTGTATAAATCCTTATATATTGTTTAATATGATGTTGACCTTATTTAATAGTTTTATAATGTTTATGTAATATAAGGAAGCATTGATTTGGTATGTATGGTTTAATAAGATTGATCTTCTTATAATTTTCGTATAGTTGTAATAAATAGGTAAAGTAGAATTTGAGTATTCTTATTGCTTAATAATGGTTAAGTCTTCTCATGGTTCTTTTAAATGGTATGAATTCAGCTTGAATGCTTATTATTGATATTTATGATTAATATACTATGGTTTAAAAGGGTATTTAAAGTGGTATTGAATCCTTATGTTGTGCTTAAGGAAGACATTTAATTTTCTTATGGGATTTCATGATTGGAAGTGTACCTAGTATTTCAATTACTTTGTATTCTTAATTGAATTATATCATGTTAGTAAGGTACATGGTTGAGCTACATAGGGGTTGTAATTATTGCAGATGTTTTGATTCTTGATTGATGTTTGACCTTGATTGAGTCTAACTTGACAAGATACTAATGAAGATTAGAATTAGATCCATATCCACTCCTAAGATTATACTTATTTTCTTGTTGTTGTACCTTCTTTATGTATTATCCTCTTGTTTTATTGCACTTAATATTGCATAGAAGATTGATTAATTATAGTAGGGTATTCCACTGTACATGAGGAATTGAAGGATTGATATGGTTGATAACTCTATTCTTGATTCGAGGTTTATGATTGGATTAATGGGATTTAGATACCTCCTTGTTCCTCGGAATAGTTGAGACCTTAAGTGATCAAAATCAATCGAATGAATCCTGGACTTGAGCATTTATTATGTGTCTTGGAGGTCCTAACCATGTAGAATAGGTTGGGTGGGTAGTTTCCTTATGTTGTCATTTGAGATATAGTTGATTGAATAATAGTGATGTTGCTTCTAGTAGATTGTGATGAAATTGATTGAATAGTTATTAATTTATGTCATGATGCTTGTCACTTGTAGTCACATTGTTTGTTTAAAAAAAAACTTAATTACCTCTTTTGTACATCACTTTTATTGTCATAACGAAGGGGACGTTATAGGAACGCATACTTATCTCAATCAACTATGCCAATCATTATCCACTCTTTAGAATTGCTCTTGTTCCCTCCAGTATGGTGCCTTGAATGGCTATTTGGGTTGTTCTCAAGGTGTATTTTTTTATGAAGGAAAATGGTCGTCAACTCAAATCTGTGTGAGTATGAATAGTATGGGTGAACCAGTGAGGAGGCCTATTCTTCATGCTCAATGCTTCTTAGGGATGGTTGTAATAACTGTCAGAAGGAGCCTTCATGGTGGCTAGCTCGAGCCCATTTAAGGACCTTAAAACCAAATTAATGGGTTGCATTGGATGGAGGTTGGATGTTGTCGTGTGGCACCTGGAAACCCGCATCGAGACTTGTAATGTTCCCAAGTCAATTTTTTCTCTTAGCAACACTAACTTACTCCTGACTTAACTGTTTTACTATTGTGTATGCAGGTTGGCCACTGATATTTCAGCCTTAGGGTTTATTTCAGTTATTCAGTCACAGTTTATTCAAGATGCACTCAACACATAAAGATCTCAACAATACACAAGATATGGAACCACAAGCAAAGATCTGATCTTTTATTATAAGAAATCAAGCACCTAATACAATATAGAAGCATATATGGAATAGCTTCAGATGGCTTCAAGACAAGGATATGAGCTGCTACAAAATGTTTCTGGAAATACAATATAAGTCTCCCAAAGGATGAAATGCAAGATGAATTCTCCAATACAAAAGCTAGGGTTTGGCCTAACCCTCAAGTTGTTGGTATGTCTTGCTGAAGACTGTGAAAACCAAGGGTTCGGCCCTTCTGAAGAAGCAGACTCCCAAATTCTACCAAACTCCACCAAGTAATAGATCAGGGCAAAGGTAACCCCCTCCTGAAGTATGGAGCCCAAATACTAATTCCTCCTCCTCCAACTGCTGAAACCCTAAATTGGTACGACCTTCCTGAAACCATGAATATGATCAACAATTCAGCCTGGTTGAATGAGGCCTATGAATCACCTGAAACTCTCTAAGATGATAGATCGGGTAGTCACAAACCCTTGAGAGAAGTTTCAAGATTAGATCTAAAGTAGAGCCTCCTAGATCTGAGAATTACTGAATCACCAAGACATCCTCTCTCCTCCAAAACTGTCCCAACTTGTAAATAATGATTTGGATGTAGGAACTCCTCAAGAAAGCCTCCAAACTCCTTCAGAATCATAACCAATTGCCCCTCTTCATCCAAAGGAGGAAGCACCTCAAGGGGTGTGATGTGTTGGTTGATGGCCCTCTTCAGGCAGGACACATGGAAGACATTATGTATCCTGCTACCCTGTGGGAGCTCCAACTCATAAGCTACGACACCTACCCTCCTGCTAATCCCATAGGGCCCAAAGAAACATGGTTGTAGCTTCTATGCCCTGCTTCTTTTCATAGAAGCCTTCTTGTATGGTTGGAGACTTAGGTAAACTAAGTAACCAACCTCAAAAGTATGCTCAACTCTGTGCTTATCTACTTGGACCTTCTGTTGGTTATGTGCCCTCTATAAATGATCCTTCATCTCTCTGAGGATATCTTTACTCTGATGTACCCATTCATGTACCATCGGAGCCCTTTTGTCACCAAAAGAAATCTCCACTAAAGAGAGTGGATCATAGTTGTACAATGCCCTGAATGGGATCATGCCTATGGACATGTGATGGGTGGTGTTGTAGCAATATTCCCCCAAATGTAGCCATCTGACCCACGCCTTATGTTGCCCTGCCACATAATTCCTGAGATGTACCTCCACCCATTTGTTGACTATTTCGGTCTGTTCATTCGTCTGAGGATGATATCTAGTGCTAGGAGTCAAGGTCGTACCAACTAGCCTGAATAACTCCTGCCATAATGTACTCATGAATCTTATATCCTTGTCACTAACAATGGTATTGGTTAGGCCGTGTAGTCTAAAGATCTCCCTGAAGAATAATTCGGCCACATGTTTTTCGCTGAAGTTTGTAGCAATGGAGAAGAAGTGTTCAAACTTCATCAACCTGTCCACCACTATGAAAATGTAGTCTTTCCCATGTGCCTTTGGAAACCCTATGATGAAATCCATGGATATTATTTCCCACTTGTGCTTTGGGATGGGTAGGGGTTGCAGTAGTCCTGTCGGGTGAGTGTGCCCATCCCTATTCTCCTGGAAAGTAGTACACTCCTTGATGTGACTCATCACATCCTCCTTGAGGCCCTTCCATGAGAACCTCTCCCTCACCTGCCTATATGTGTTACCGATCCCTTGGTGACCTGCCATTGGTGTGTCATGACATGCCTGCAACATTTTGGCCTTGAAGGCCAATTCAGGAACCAAAAATATTCGGCCCTTATAATAGATGAGGCCATCAATGATCCTGAAGTTATCATCCTATATTTTCCTATCCATTACCTGACAAGCAAACTAATTCTTTGCATATTCCATCACCAAGTGGTCCTTCCAATAAACAGACACATCTGTCATGGAATAAATGGATGGCCCCCTGGAAAACGCATCATCCACCACGTTGTTCTTCCCTTTGACAAATTCAATGTCAAAGTCATAGGCCTGTATTCTTCTTACTCATTTTTTATGCCTTTCATTTAAGTCCTTCTGCTCCACTAGGTATTTAAGAATATTATGATCTGATTTCACCATAAACCATGCACCTACCAGGAATTGTCTTAATTTGGCCAGAGTGTGCTTGATAGCCAACATATCTTTGTCATAAATGTTGTAAAGTAACTCAGGTCCCCTACGTTTTCGGCTCTCATAGGCAAGAGGGTGCCTATTTTGCATCAGTACGACCCCAATACCTTCTTCTGAGGCATCACACTCCAAGGTGAAAGCTTGGTCGAAATATGGTAGGGCTAATACTAGGCATGTGCTCATCACCTTTTTCATCTTGTCAAACGTAACTTGGGCCTCATCAATCCATTTGAAAGCTCCTTTCTTGGTCAAGTCGATTAAGGATGCACAAAGATGAGAGAACCCCTTGACAAACTTCCTGTAATAAGTGCACGGGCCTAGGAATCCCCTTAATTATGTAAGGTTCTTAAGTGTAGGCCACCCCATTATGGCTTGAATTTTGTCCTGATGTACTTGTACCCCCTTTTCTCCGATGGTGTGTCCCAAGTAAAGAACCTCTGTCATTCCAAACTCACATTTGGACTCCTTAGCATACAATGATTGCTTCTCCATGATAGATAGAATTTGGTCCACATGTCGAAGGTGTTCCTCCCACATCTTACTATAAATGAGAAAGTCATAAAAAAATACCAAGAGATGCTTCCTCAACTGTTTTTTGAAGACATGGTTAATGCAAGATTGGAATGTGGCTAGGGCATTGGTTAACCTGAAGGGAATTGTTAAGAACTCATAGTGACCATAATGACACCTAAAAGCAGTTTTTGGGATGTCCTCCCTCATTTTGCTTTGATGGTAGCCAGAACATAGGTCATTTTTTGTGAAATAGATAGCCCCATGTAGTTCATCCAGTAGCTCATCAATCCTTGGTATAGGATACCTATTTTTTATTGCTTTCTTATTCAATTCCCGAAAGTCAATGTACATGCGCATGGTTCCATCCTTTTTCTTGACCAACACCACTCAAGAGGCAAAAGGGCTGGAACTCGACCTGATGTGCCCCGTATCCAAGAGTTCTTTGATTTCCTTCTCTATCTCATCTTTATAATTATTTGGATGCCTATACGGTGTGGTGATGACTGGTTTTTCTCCTGCCTCCAACTCAATGATGTGCTCAAACCCCCTGTCTGGTGGCACCCCTGGTGGGATAGGTCCAAACACTTTGTTGTGTTTGTCAATGATTTCTTGGATTTCTAGTGTGTAGTGAACCTTGCCCTTCTTGTCTACACGTGTTGAAATTCTTCATTTAGCTGCATATACTATCTCTTCTCTCCTGAAGATGGTCTCCATCCTCTTGGCCGTGACTACCTTGGCTGAGTTACCTGTCATGCCTCAGAGCATTACCTTTCATCCACCCTCTTCTTTGAAAGACATATCCATGGTATTGTAGTTGGTGGTGATAGGCCCCAACGTACTAAGCCACTGGACTCCAAGGATTATGTTGGTATCTAGAAGGTCCATCACATAGACATCATGTACTAGCTCATGCCTACCCAATGTAAGATTCATGCCTAGAATGTACCTGCCACAAGGCATGTGCTCCCACCTGCTAGCTCCACCTTGAACCCTTCAAATTCAACCGTAGGTATATGCCTCCTCCATAACAATATTGAGTCAATGAAGTTGTCAGAAGCTCCCCCATCAATCAATACTGACACATTTTTCCCCTACAAGACTCCTCTCATCCTAAAAGTGTTATACTTGGGCACTCCACTGATGGATGCCAAGGTGGCTTTCTTCTCATCCGTACTGTCATGACATGTGGTCTCCTCCCCTGCCATCTTTGTGGTGTCTGCCTCCATGTTCTGGATCTGGCTGAAATCCTCCTCCTCCTCATTGTCTGAAGTTACCTCTATGTAGTGCACTTGGCCACGGCCCATGCATTTGTGTGATGGGTTCCATGGCTCTTTACAATTCTAGAAAAGTTGATTTCTCCTCAATTTCCTTCTAGTGTTCTCATCCAACCTGCCTTTTCCCCTGTCAAACCCCCTTGGGTCATGTCCTCTTGGGTTCATTGGAGGTATCTGATCTCTTCCTCCTATGTTAAGAGGTAGTCTAGGTACAAATTTTAGCTTGGCAGCCGGTCCTAGGTCGCTCATCCTCCAAATAGCATCTTGTAGGTTTGTAGGCTTAAATGCCTTTACCCAACCCTTCAAGGGTTCCATCAGCCCCTCAGTGAAGAGCATCATAAGTCTGGTCTGTGATACGTCCTACACCATGACCACTAGCCTCTGGAATTCCTCAATGTACACCTCTAGTGCTCCTGTATGTCTGAGCTGTGTGAGCTCCTAGAAATGTATCTCCAGATCCCCCTTATCAAATCTATCCATGAGTCTCTGAGTGAACTTTGTGTATGACAATATTTGATTGTGGCCTATTGTGTTCAGTCCATGATACCACCAATCATGAGCTTTGCCATCCAAGTACATGGTGGCAAACTTGATGGCTTCCATATTCCTCATGGGATTAAGCTACAGATAAGTGTCCAACTTCTTTACCCATGCATGCGTTTTCATCTTGGTCATACCATAAAAGTAGGGAATCTCCATATTCCCTGCTCTAAGTTTAAACTCATAATTTCTCCTATGGTTCGGCCTAGGCTTATTTCTAAATTTGAGTTGACAGTATTGATCCAGGGACATCTGCCTCTGAATCATCATATCCAAATCATTGTACTCCCTGGTACACCATGCCATCTTCTCAACAAAGCCATCCACATGTTCATGTTGTGCTTATTCATCTGGGAACATGGGTAAGTATGGTCTAGGGGTAGCCCTAGTACCCATCTAACTATGTGGAGTGCTCCCTCCATGGCTTCCCTCTGACTGATGACAGGGAACATGTTCTGGATTATACCTGTTTCCACCATGTGATCCACTAGTCTCCCTGTTTTCATACATCTCTAGACCTTTCCCCTTGTGAGTCATCTGCATCAACAACTCAGTTATCCTTGACTGGTTCTCATCCACCTTCCTCAGGTTCTCATCTACCTTCTTCAAGGCCTCAGTGATTTCGGATTGTCCTCTGTGGTTTGCATCATAGTTCTCCTGTAAGTGGATGACAATTTTACTTTTTGGTTGGTTTATGGATTTATTGAACTCTTGTGCTATGAAATCGAAGCCCTGGGACTCACCATCATCACCTGAACCCCCCATCTCAGCCTCTGTATCGCTTGCCTATTTATTTCTTCGGACCATATAGATACCAATGTACCTCTGCATGCACTAATCCTCACAGGATGGGAGGATTAGAGCTCTGATACCACTGTAATGTTCCCAAGCCAATGTTTTCACTATGGAACACTAACTTGCTCCTAAATTAATTGTTTTACTGTTGTGTATGCAAGTTGTCCACTGATATTTCGGCCTTAGAGTTTATTTTAGTTATTCAGTCACATTTTATTCAAGATGCACTCAACACATAAAGATCTCAACAATACACAAGATATGGAACCACAAACAAAGATCTGATCTTTTATTATAAGAAATCAAGCACCTAATACAATATAGAAGCAGATATGGAATAGCTTCATATTGCTTCAAGACAAGGATATGAGTTGCTACAAAATGCTCCTGGAAATACAAGATAAGCCTCCCAAAGGCTGAAATGCAAGATGAATGCTCCAATACAAAAGCTAGGGTTTGGCCTAACCCTCAAGCTGCTAGTACATCCTGTTGAAGACTATGAAGACCAAGGGTTCATCCCTTCTGAAGAAGAAGACTCCCAAATTCTACCAAACTCCACCAAGTGATAGATTAGGGCAAAGGTAACCCCCTCCTGAAGTATGGATCCCAAATATTGATTCCTCCTCCTCCAAATGTTGAAACCCTAAACTGGTATGGCCCTACTAAAACCCTGAATATGGTCAACAATTTGGCCTCGCTGAATGAGGCCTATGAATCACCTGAAACTCTATAGGATGATAGATTGGGTAGTCACAAACCCATGAGAGAAGTTTCAATATTAGATCTGAGGTAGAGACTCCTAGATCTAAGAATTACTGAATCACCAAGACATCCTCTCTCCTCCAAAACCGTCCCAACCTGAAAATAATGATTTGGACATAGTAAATCCTCAAGAAATCCTCCAAACTAATGAGTAAGATCCTGCAAGAAAAACCCTAATGCTGAAATCTCCTGAATCTCTCCCAATAAGCTGGATCGAATTGTTCTTCAACCAATAGTGCGCCCCTGCTAGAAAACCCTAACTGGTACAACCCTGTTGTCCTCATGAATATATTATGAATGTAGAATGTTGTGGGTGGAGTGTTTCATCCCCGAGACCAAGCTTGGAACAAGTGAGTGGAATCTTTCACCACTGAGTTGCTCTCTAAGGTTTGTAATCTCAAAACCCTCAAAACGGTATGCTCAAGAGAATCAAAAAGAAAAATACCAAATATCCAAGATGAATGAATGGTGCACCCTAGCCTCTCCTTTATACTTATTTTATGTTTCCCTGTTGAGTTAGTTTAAACCTAAGTTTTGTCAGTGTTTGATGGAAACCTGCACAGGAGGTCTAGCTAAAGCAAGTACAAGAAAAGCTTATCAAGAAAAGAAGAGAGATTCAATATGGAAGAATGAGAAAATATATTCACACTACTCCAATGAGTTGATGATTGATACATAGATCATGATCAATATGATACAATGAATGAGTGGAATACACTCATATATAGGGCAAAGCATTCCATAATTAAGAAAAGCAATCAAGTAGTTATCTTTCCTTAGGAATGCATGCATGCATAATAGTGATGGTAAAAATAGAAAGTCTAAAATAGAACTAGTCAATTAACTCCCACTGAACTAGTGTGTCGAAAATAGAAATTTCTTCAACACCCCCCCTGAACATCACACTGGAGTAAAAAATGAGTCTCGACTACTAGGCCATTTTAGGTACTCATGTACAATGCAACTAATGAACACTGAATAAAAGTGAGGAAAGAGGGAAAACCACATGGGAACAAACCCCCCCCTCAAAAGATAATGTATCAAAAGAAGAAAATAATTGTTGTTAGACAACTGTGTTCTTCACTGCAAGACGATCCCGCAAAGTCTGAAACTTCTGCTCATTGAAAGTCTTCATGAAGATGTAGAAATCTTTATGGATCTAATGAAGTCCTTTCGCAACCTGTCAAGCCTTGTACTTCTTGATCCTATGGACCCATCTGCACCTGAAAATATTCCTTTCTAGTGGATGTGGAACCAGATTCCAAGTCCGGTTCTATAGGAGTGAGTCATACTCCTTCTTCATGGCTTCTTGCCATAATGCATTTCCCAAAACCCTATTGTAGTTATGTGGATCAGTAGATTGAACCATATAGCAATGCATGGGCATCGCAGTTTCTGAAGCTGAAAGTACATGAGAAGGCTCCTCATGTTGAGATAGAGTCATCCTCGAATCCAATGGATTCCCTACAAGGCTGTTTGCTTCCTGAAGTGTGGTTTGTGCCTTTTTGGGTATCTATTGAAGCTTCGACATTGGCTTCTTATCTAGCTATACTAATTGCTTATTTCCATGTACAGAATCTGAGTGTATGGAATCATGCATGATGTCTGAAATTGATGGAAGAACAAGAGTATATGCATGTTTCAATGGAGGTGCATGCAAAGTACTCTCCTTATGTGTAAGTAGAATAGAGGATTCATCTGTTGGCAAATGTTTAACAGATAGCATATGCTTGTCATTGATGGAAAGTACAGCAACGATGATGGCTTGAGTACATCAGCGATGATCAATAGGCAAAGAGAAGACAAGTGTAGGAAGATCGAATGATTGAAGGCCGAGAAGCATTGCTGATCATTGGATCCCATCCAAAATTCCCGACTGAACCTGAACTGTCAGATCTGAATAAAGACAAGAAGAGCGCGCAGATATGGAAGATAGATCTCGGGCGTTAGATCCGAGAGCAGGGTCCGACCACCGTTGGATCGAGGAGAACCTGCACGATCCTTAAAGAACAAGGAGAAGCTGAATCATGACTTAATATGAGCCATCAGATCGAGGGGTTATGTGGACCGTTGATCCGACTCCCTGTCGGGGTTTCAAGGATCGCGAGTTGAAGTTGTCAAAGAACATTGACAACAAGAATGTCGATTTCGCAATATGCGATATCGCGATGTAATCTGAGCCGTCAGATTAAGGTTCAATCTGAATCGTTGATTCCAGTCAATGGAGAGGCATCGGGGATTGGGACTTTGAAATGACAAAGTCACTTGACATCAGGAATGTCGATTTCGCGATATGTGAAATCGCGATGTAATCTGAGCCGTCGAATCAAGATGTGATCTAGACCGTCTATCCAACTCACGACAGCAGACCACGTCAGAGTGACACATGGCACAACCAGGTAATGACGGGTGTCAGTCAGATTCAACACTTCAAGAACATGTAAGTCACGAATCAAAGTGACACGTGGCAGTAATTAACACGTGTCAATCCACGTGTGACGTCATCTCATAGTTTCACAGATTGCAACTTGGAGAGTCGAGATGATTCATCTCTAGATCCACGATATGTGAGATCACAATTTAATCAAGGACCGTTGGATTAAGAGGACGTGTGGCGAAAGATCAGAGCACCATAAAGCTCCACCTCGGAGCTTCACCTATCGCGACTTGGAGTGACTAGAACCTCCAACTAAG
>JASDQU010101574.1:200794-211222 GCA_032191745.1 Picea mariana | reverse complement strand
CCAAACAAAGAGCACATCTTGAGGGATCTATGGTGGAGGGTTATATGGTATATCAATCCTGGGTGTATATTAGTTAATATCTTCCTAAATTAGCAGAAAAAATCATGAAGGTGCCTCGGATTTGGGATGTCAATTCCATTAACAAATTTGAAGGGGAGGTTCTAGTTAGAAAAGGTAGAATGAGGAAAGTGAAAGGTAATTAAATGGTAGATATCTATACTACTTTTCATTAATATTGATTTGTTTCTATATTGTACTTATTTAATTTTTATTTAGCTTCCATGATCAATTATTAGTCTTGATTCTAATTATTATTATTTTTTCATACAATTGGTCGAGAGTGGGATGCACTACATTTATACATCACAAAAAATATTGATTGGATGAAGGTATGGATAAATTCATGTATACAATGTAATGGTAGGTTATCATGGGAATGGGTGGTTACTTTGCTTAAAGAATCTCATTGTAATCAAGATACCAATATTACTCAGAGGGAAATTGATTTAACATATGGTTTAAAAGATAAATAGGAAAGCATATTATTCACCCACATCATGTTTTAGTTTTTTTTCCAATATATTAATTTATGAGGTGTGTTTTTTAATAATTTTTTCCCAAGTTAAATATGTTTATTGATTGATAATGCATTTTTCACATGTCGGGCATATTGCAATTGACACACCACAAGGCTATGTGGTGCAATGGTCGTAAATTTCGCATCAAAAAGTTAGAAGACACGAAGAAAACCTATGATTGTGGGATAACTGCAATCTTTCATGTCACTAATGTTTCCTCAAGAAGTGACATGCATCCAACAATATTGAAAAATAGATACTATGGGTATTTGGATGATATAATCGAGTGTGACTTTAAATCCTTCAAGTTGGTTATGTTTGAGGTCAAATGGTATATGTTATGGATTAATGCACATGATACTGATATAAATTTTATCGAGCATGCCAATGGATTTACCATGGTTAATACAAATATGTTTGATTCAGGCATAAAAACTCATGTTCTTCCAAGCTAAAGTGAGCAAGTCTTTTATTCAGAGGTTCCAAGTAAAGCAGGTTGGTTGTATGTTGTTATATATAATCCAAGAGGAAGGACTGTAAAGC
Organism: Picea mariana; assembly: GCA_032191745.1. Taxonomy (NCBI): domain Eukaryota; kingdom Viridiplantae; phylum Streptophyta; class Pinopsida; order Pinales; family Pinaceae; genus Picea; species Picea mariana. The sequence goes on along the minus strand of JASDQU010101574.1, from coordinate 210,101 downwards.
ATAATGTACGAAAAGAAGATGATATTGAAGAATAAGAATATGCAACGGATCATGAGGTACATGTATTATTAGATGGATAAGTCAAAGAAGTTGAGCTAGATGTAGATGACAATGTTCTTGATGATGATATTAACGATGATATTATCAAAAGTGAAATTGATGATGATGTTTATATGGCCAATCCTTTCAATGTTTATTCTGAACTAGATGATACTGATGTAGAGTTGGATGATGAAGAAGATGATGAATGATATTGCAGAAATGTTGAAATGTAAGAAGTATGTGATTATATCTTTTATACGATTTATTCTCTTTAAAGTATTTATTTATATGGGTTAAACATTGGCATTGTCATCATCATCATCATCATTGTCATCATGGTCATGGTCATGATCATTGTCATCATCATCATCATCATCTTCATCGTTTTTGTTGCAGTCATCATCATCATCATCATTTCCATTATCATCATCATTTCCATTGCCATGATCATCATAATATCATCATCATCGTCATTGTCATGATCATTGTCATCATCATCGTGGTCATTGTCATTTTTATCATCGTCGTTGTCATGATCATTGTCATCATCATCGTGGTCATCGTCATTTTCATCATCGTCATTGTCTTCGTTGGTGTCATCACCATAATTAACATTTTCATTGTTTCTGTCAGTGTCATTGTCATCATCTTCATGATCATCATCATCGTCGTGGTCATCGTTGTCATCGTCGACATTAACATCAAAATCAAAATCATCATCATCGTCATTTTCATTGTCATCATTATTGTCATCATCTTCTTTGTCCCAACCATCATCATCATCGTCATCGTTATCTTCATTTTCATCATCATCATCATCATCATCATCATCATCATTTTCATTGTCATGATCATCATCATATTTTCATCATCGTTCTCATTGCCATTATCATCATCCTCATCATCGTTGTCACCACCGATAATCAACATTGTCAGCGTCCTACTTCTCATCATCATCTTCATCATCATCACCATCATTGTCATTGTCATTGCAATCATCATCCTTGTCATTGTCATTATTGTCATCATCGACGTTGTCGTCAGTGCCATCACCATAATTAACATTGTCATTTTCATCATCATCATCATGGTCATTGTCGACATTGTCATCATCATTGTCATTTTCATTGCCATGATCATCATCATATTGTCATCATTATCATCGTCGTGCTCATTTTCATCATCTTTGCCCTCATTTTCATTATCACTACTAGTAACCAACATTTTCGGTGTCCTACTCCTCCTCCTCCTCATCATCATTTTCATTGTCATCGCAGTCGTCATCATTGTCAATGTCATTGTCATCATCATCATCATCATTTTCACCACTGGTAATCAACATTTTTGGCGTCCTACTCCTCATCATCATCGTCATCATTTTCATTGTCATCACATTCGTCATCGTTGTCGTTGTCATCATTATTGTCATTGTCATCGCAATTTTGCATCGTTGTCATTTTCATCGTCATCGTCATCTTCGTTGCTGAATTCATTGTCATCATCGTCATTGTCACCACCGATAATCAACATTATCGACATCCTAATCATTGTCTTTATTGTCATCAAATGTGTCTTCATTGCCATTGTCATGATCATCATCATTGTCATCGCCATGCTCATTGTCATCATTGTCATCCTCATTGTTGTTGTCACCACCAACAATCAACATTGTTGGTGTCCTACTACTCCTCCTCATCATCATCATTTCCATTTTCATCACATTCGTCATCATCATCATCATCATTGCCATTTTCATCGCAGTCATTATCGTTGTCATTGTCATTATCATTTTCATCATTGTTGTCATCGTTGTCATCATCATGTATCAATAGAGCTATCCTTCCTTTGTTTTGGATTTACCTTTGATATTCAAGTCCCTCGATGTGTGTGATGCCATTATTTATATAAAATATCAAAATTTTCCATGTAGTTTTGTGCAATATTCTGATATGAAAGAATCAACTATTGTAGGAGAAGAGATTCTTTATCATGCAAGCATACTCTCTAATTCTTTATTTATTTGAGAAGAAAGTGGAATTATTAGAAAATTCTCTTTCTTTCCCATATCACATGATTGACTTGGTTTTAGTAGAAGGTTACATTTTGGCCAACAAATAATTATATTATTCAGTTGAAAATGTGAAATTTCAAATATGGAGGATATGTATTGTTGAGGTATTTTAATACACTTGAAAAACTATGAACTTGAAAGGAGATATACTTGCATAGTAATGCATTGCATACACCTTGAATAAACAATATATATAGAACTTTCTTAATATTTGTGTTATTCAATGCTTAACTAAGAGCTCAATTTTGTATTGTCTTGTGGTGTTTAGTTAAACGCTGAAAAAAGCGATTGCAATTGAAACACAATTTTAATTGAATTGAATTTATAAAATTTTGGGTAAGAAAGTGAATTTCCATGTTTAAAGATTTTTCATCTTCCATACAAAAATAGTCCATCCATGCACAAGTATGCACATACTTTAAGTTGCTCAACCTTGTACCTCACAGAGCCTAACAAGTTTTTTTATATTAGTTTTGCATGTGCACTATGTTCTATATAAGGCATTGTTTCTCGAGTGAGAGATACCAATCCCATTGGAAGTGTATGGTGAAAAATTATGGTTGCAGTTCGTTCTCGAGACACACTCGACACCTGTCCACACAAAGAATATGGATACAAATGAAATGAGGGATACATCTTTAATGGAAAATTATGCAAGTAATAAGATGAGGAATGTATAACAATAAAAGCATTTAAATGAAATACATGCACAACGACAACCAAAAATATTCATGAACTCTATATTATATCATTGTCTATAAATTAATTTTCCATGTACATTGGCCAATAGAAAACTGTTATGTGTGGGTGTCATTTGGAAAAGGTATTCAATATTTATCTTATTACTTACCAACAAGACTAAATTAGATATGTTTGTGGTGATTATCTCTATACATTTCATTGTTTATGATGACAAAACATAAAGGTGAGTTTACCGAGAAGTGCTAAGTGGCAAGATCTAGCCCCATTTGTGGCCAGCCTTGTTATAATATGAAAGACACATAAAGGAGTTGTGAATAAGACTATGTTATCCAAATAAACTTTATAGTTGAGTCTAGTGATTATACTTTTCCAAATTCCTGGCTCAACATGGCATGATGCGATTTTTTTTTTAATTAATAACTCTTCCTCGAACCATCAACGACGGAGTTCGTCGATGGTTCGACTAAAGTAACGTTTTTCGTCTGACCCAACAAACGTTAGAAACACAACAGGTTCTTCGGTACATTATCGATAATTTGATGGACTTTAGATGATCTTATGACGAACATTCATCGATGATATGGCACACTTATGATTCAAGTTCGTCGTAGTTTAGTTGCTCATACGATGGACTAGCGATGAAAACATGTTGGATTTGGGACAAATTATGATCGATGATACGACGGATTGATGATGGTTATTGGTTGATCATATGATGAACCTGCGACGAAAATGGCTATGGACATTGGTCGATTGCGACGAACGTTCATCGTAGGTTAGTCGCTCTTACAATGCATCGACGACGAGAAAAAACTAGTTTTCAGACGTACATGACAGAGGTTTACGTCTGTCTTGTAACGAAAGGGGTATCGTCGTACTTACGACAGACGTGACGCGGCAAAAAACAGGTTATAGCGTTCGTCGTACTTGAGACATTGTGGCAATAAACCTACATCAATAAATTGTCGAAAAATGGGCCCAATGTAGTAGTGTCTATATAAGTTCTTTCTACTATCATTGATATGCCTCATATATCGAACACATGGGTGCAAACTTATATCTAATCTTTAATCACAAATAATTTTTTTTTCACATTCCTTACCACTTTTTGAGCTTCATCGTCCTCGTGTACTCTAACTTGAATGACCATGTAGAACTCTTTATTATACAAGCTTTCAAGTACATTTTTCTCCTATTTTAGGTTTTGTAAGTGCTTAAATAAAGTTTATTTTTAATCCATTGGCAAGACTTCTCTCATAACTTCATGACCATGTTTTCTAAGTCTTATCTTCATCTCTTTACCATTATGAATTTGCTTGCATTGCAAAAAATACTACCAAATGATAACATCTCCCTCAAAATTTCATATTGATAAATTTCATTCTCTAAGGTTCCTCCCTACCATCAAACTCAAATTATATTTTTAATTCACTAAGTAAATATACTAACTGATCTTCTTTCAAGATTTCACCATAGCAAGAAACTTTTGTCTCGACAAGTTTCTTGCTCCGAATGCTAACCTCACTATCTTCCCTATGACATCATGTTCTTCAACTTCCCCTTGCTTCCGTTCTTTCGATTATGAGCCACTTTCTTTGGTTTCTCTAATTTTTTTGTCTATTTTTTATCGGTCTATCTATACTATTAGTTCTTATAATTCTTTTCTTAGTGTCATTCTATCACCTTTTCTTGACATTTATTTTCACACAACTTTTGCCACTTCTTTGAGCAACTCTTGCTCATTTCCCTCTCCCATAGCTCAAACCTTGTCCTGATATATTGCCGTGCAACCTACAATTGTTTAGCATTGAGAAGGAAAGTGCATTCTACATGAAAGTGTAGAGGATGTGTAACATCTATGTGTGAAGATTATAAATCTAAATGGAACATATGAAACATTAATATATATAAATTAATGTAGAAAACTTTGGATCTTTTAGGCACTCATATTTACACTATTGTTTTTATCCTTTCGTGTCTTAATAGATATAGATAAATGCTAATAACACAATAAAATATACATTCAATAGAACCAGAGTAACATGTTCCTAGAGTTTCAGAGAGAAACAAGGTGTTGGACAAGACCTAAAACACTTTGACATACAATAATTTATAAAATGTGAGACCAATACTATAAAGGATGAAAAACACTTGTTTTAGAATGCTCAACTTACAAAGACATTATATTTTATTTTCAAAACATTTATAATAGTGTTAACTCATAACTTTTTTTTATTTTTTATGTGAACTATCTTCTTGTTGTTTGTAATTCTGGAAATAAATTGTGTATGGAGTTTTTGAAACGTCCAAAGTTTCAAGTGGATACTCCACCCAGCATTAGGGGCTATTGAAGCAATAAGTATGAAAAGAGGGTTGGGGTAGGGGGTATATAAAGGTGAAAATAATATGACCCTTAGGGAAAATGATAGACATAGGTTGTGAAAAAAGATAGTTATTTGGTTATTATTAATAAGGTAAAAATATATAATAAAATGTTAAATTTTAAAGTTAAGAGAAAAATTAATCAATAATAATTATTAAATAATAATATAGTTAATAATAATTAGTTAATTCTAATTAGTTAGAGGTTAGGAATTGAAATGTAATTGAAAAAGAGAGTAAGTTAAGAGAAAAATTAATCAATAATTATTAAATAATAATATAGTTAATCAATAATAATTATTAAATAATAATATAATTAATAATAATTAATTAATTGAAATTAGTTAGAGGTTAGGAATTGAAATATAATTGAAACATAGAGTTATTTTGTTATTATTAATTAACTTATAAAAGGTCAATTATAAACTAAAAGCATAGTTAATCAATAATAATTGTTGAATAATAATATAATTAAGAGTAATTAATTATTGAAATTAGTTAGAGGTTAGGTATTGAGGAAAAAAAAAATTACAAATAAGTAAAAATAATTAAAAATTAAAGGAAATCCATAAAAAAGTTTAGTTTTATTGTCTGATGGGATGAATGACAGGTTCCAGGATTCACTAAGTTTATACCCATCTTCCCATAATAGGATGCTCACGAGTTTTGTTAAAACAAATTAGATGTTTAGAATAGAAAGAGTGTTCAACAATAGTTCATTTAGACATGGTATTGTGGGTTGTGTTAGCTATGATTGTGGGTTGTGTCAGATTTATCCTTGGCAGATCTAAAGGATTGTTTGAGAGTTTTGAAAGGCTTGAAGACTATCTCGTTGCTTTTAATTCACTGAAAGGGAAGCTGTTCCTGGTGGTGGTCTACCACTTAAAAAACCAACAAAACATCATTTTATCAAGTTGTAGATGTTTTAAGAACCATTTAAACAAAAAATCACATACCACAAAAATCACTGTATTAACTCATAAAAATTAAAAGAACTCAAAATTTTCATTTAATTATTTAATAAAAAAACAAATTAATAAACCAAAATAATTAATTTAAATTTATAAATTAGATAAACCAAAATTAATTTGAGTGAAAACCGTCTTCATCATGGTCAATTATCATATTAATTATTAAAACACAAAAAATACAATTAAAATTTTGGATTTTTGGACTCTTCTATTTAAATGTTGACATACTTAACTTGGAACTACCATGTAACACTCCACTCTAAACTAAACTAAAATAACTAGCTTTATAAAGTATTTGATTAAATTAACTCTCTTAATTTTAATCTTTATCATACTTTTGGTTATCCACATGCCTCTGCACAATAACACTTAATACTTTATATGTTGGGATATATACCATCCATCCTGATGGTGGTATATATTCCAGCATATAGAGCATTAAATGCAGCAGTGGATGGTATATATCCCAGCATATAGAGCATTAAATGCTCTGCTGCCAAGTGAATATCCTTTGACAAACTATTTATTTTTATGAATGTTATATATTTCAATATATATAATATTAAATACTCTGCTGCTAAATGCATATCCCTGTATCTCTGTCATCTCTCTCACCCTTCATCTTTTATCTTGCAGTCACACTATTATTAGTGGCTTTCTTTTGTGTTCACACTTGTTCTTCACATATTGCTCTAACCATCTTTTTCTTCTGAGCTTTGTTAATTTTGTCCTTTGATGACATCATCCACATGCACCATCCTCAACCATCTCTATCATACTTTTGGTTATCCACATGCACTCTGTACAAGAACACTTAATGCTCTATATGTTGGGATATATACCATCTAACATCCATCCAGATGTTATATATCCCAGCATATAGAGCATTAAATGCTCTGCTGCCAAGTGAATATCCTTTAACATACTATTTATTTTTATGAATGTTATATATTTTACTATATAGAATATTAAATACTCTGCTGCTAAAAGCATATTCTTGCATTTCTGTCACCCTTCATCTTTTAATCACACTATTATCAGTAGCTTTCTTTTATGTTCACACTAAGTTTGTTCGCCACATGTTGCTCAAACCATCTATTGCTCCAACCATCTTTTACTCTTGAGCTTTGTCCTTTGATGACATCATCCACATGCACCATCCTCAACTATTGAAATCTTTTCTCTTTTCTGCACCAAAGGTGCGCCTCGCAAACGTCACACACAGCCTTCATCCTCAACTATAGGATTCCTTCGTCCTCGCCAAAAGTGCGCCTTGCATCACGCTGTCTCCACACTAAACTTTAATGACATTGTCGCTTTCTACTCACTTCCCTCCTTCCTCCTCGCGGCGTCATCCACATTTCAAATTTTAAACGATGTACCTGCATCGTAATTGCATGGTTACCGCACTCTCCGCACAGTAATTTTACATATGAAGGTACACACGGTTTGGAAGTGTTCTCTGCCAACACATCATTTATCCCGTTTCAAACTGTGTTTTACATAAACAAATTTTTGCCTTTTATACTCAGCTCTGTGTACATTCTCTTGGCTGATCTCTGTTCCCCAACACCATTCCCATGAGTTCATGTTTTCCACACAAACTCTGTATAAATCCAAGGAGAATCTCTCAAGGGAAATAAGAGATTCTAACCGGTTCCGCTGCAAACATGTGACCTTCACCTTTTGCTCAGAACCACTTGACCTAACCCTTGGAGTTAAATGTGATAAAACTTATTATAATTGAATTGTCAATTAGGATTGAGTAGAGTTATCAGTGGCTGGGCAATGCCAGCCAACTAAAATGACCATTTGGTGATATTTAATGGGGTAGATTTTCACTCTTTCCAAATACCCATAGGTCTTGGGCTGTTAACTTGTTTCCTTACTTTAGAGAAAGTCTGACTATTAGCCAATTAGCAACAGTTTTAGGTCTTACTTCATGATTAAAAAACAGTTTCAGCCTCGATAGTATAGTCAAGAAAGCTAATATCCCTTGTGGTCATAGCTAACCCCACCTCCAATGAGATCATATACTTTCAAATAACATCTAACCTTCATCTCATACATAAAACCACATACTATCCTTAATTATACTTTAACCTCACCCCTCAAACATATCTACTAAAACTATAATTAACCTAGATACAATAATATTGATGTAAACATATCTCAAAATTTTTATGATTAATTTTATTCATTTTATTTTTAATACTGTCACTGTTTGTTATGATTTATCTTATTTTGTTCATCTCTTCTCTACAAGTTTATTTTCATAAAAATGGAAATAATTCCATATTCAAAACTACAATCTAATCTCTTCTAAATTGCAAACTTGAATTATAATAAAACTTAAAGGGATTAGTTAAACTTTTTATCTTTTGTGTTTTTTTGAATTAGGTCATGTAAATTTGGACAAAATCACTATTTTGTATTGTTTAAATTGTATTTTTAATGCATAAATGGATTCAACCTGAAAAACTTTTGGATATTCTAATTATATAATTTTAGCCACTTAAATCTGCATATCCAACCATTTTTCACTAGATGATTCCTCACCAAATTTCAAGTAAAATCAAACTGAAAAAAAATAAAATAAAATATAAAAAAGAAAAAAGTAAAACATTTAGAAGAAGCTAACCTTTAAATCCAATGGACAGTCACCACTGAACTGTTATCCAACGCCTCCAACTTCGTTTACCAAATCCGTTGGAAATCTTTCTTCCTTTCTCCGAGGTTCATTACACTGTGTACGTCAACATCATGGATCTCGTTTTCATGGAGATATTTTAATAATGGCGAACTACTCATAAGCCTGGATATAGAGTAGCCATATATTTGGTCACTGTTGGGAATAGTTTACTGGGCATTTTCAGAAAAGAATCCACTTTATCGTATTGTATATGATTGGATTTCTACAGCTTTCACCTTTGCAAAATCCAATAGCGAATGCCAACCTGGAGATCGAACAGTCATACTCATACGATTCAACATTGCCATCGAGAGGTTGACTGTTCAATTCCAGACGGGTAGCCCACAATATCGTGCTTCGTGTAAAGCGGCTTTTCGGTTATCCTGTTGAGAGGGAGAGGGAGCTCCCTGCAGGTAAGGCAGATAAAAGATATATAGCTGGATTGAG
>JASDQU010101574.1:158148-196456 GCA_032191745.1 Picea mariana | reverse complement strand
TTTTTTTTTTTTTTTTTAATCTTTTATTGTTAAAATGATAAAATATATTATTAGTGTTAAGCCTCTTTGTTAAAACAAGGAAACCAATTACCCATTATTTTCATTAAAAAAAACTATTAAAAGGGGTTAAAAACGGTGTGGTGTATATTTGTACAGGTGTTTGGATGGAGGAGCCACGGACTTCATCATCAAACCTGTGCAGTTTGAGGACGTCAAAAAGATAACGAAGTACATCATAGAATTACAACCTTTGCATGAAAAGGAAGGTTCCGTCTGTTAGGTTACTCAGAAAAATTCCCTGGCCCCAGTGGAGTTACAGTTCCTTGAGATAGGCCTGTTGACCATTTTAAAATGGCATGTGAATTGCATTGGCTGATTTTTATGCTCCACAAATGCATTGGGAAGTTGAAAGGCTTCTTCACATCTTGCCAAGTTGGAGTTTTTCATAATTATGACTGGAATATGTTCTTGTGTTGTTTAGTTTTAAACTTGTCTTTTCATATTTTTGAAGAAATTTGTTTGATTTTTTTTATTGATATATTGAATCGAGGGAATGGCATCAATATGTGGATGGTCGAATCAACATAATTACTGAAACCCATTTGTTGATTCAATGTGAGTATCACTGAAACCCATTTCATGATTAAATGTGAGAAGAAACTGTAAATGTGCCCAGAAAGAAATTGTAAATATTACACAGAAAAGTTCTTGTTTAAATAACATTACTTTGCTATTTTATGGCTCCAATATCAGCAGGAAAAAACTGTCTTTGCCTAAAGGAAGATCTGTGAGCTCCCCTACTCCCACAATGATATCTTCTGAGTTATATATATAATTACAGAAAATCACAAAATCTTCGAAGTATCCAAAAATGTGCCAGCAATCAGTTCATTTACAACCAAATTATTCATCCATAAACTTTCATACAGTAAAAAAGTTAAAACTAGGATTCATGAAAATAAGAAGTAAAGTGTCATTAATGAGATTAAATGATCTCCTAGGTTCCTTCTTGTAGTTTCTATCCTTGGATAACCTTTAAGCTTTAGTGTTTTTTTCTTTTTCTTTTAGACATGTGCAAATGAAATGTGAGAATATGCAGATTGTAAGTTATTGATGTCCTGAAATAATGGCTGAAGCAAGTATTTCCTTAAAATAGAGTCCCCTTTCATCCATAGTATTACTAAGAGGGAATCATTTGTGGGATTTCTTTTTCAAGGGAAAGAATGAAAACCAACATGAGAGCTGTGAGCTCATTGAAATTGTTTGTGGCTTGGCCAATCCAAGCTCTGAATGAGAAATAATGATTTTGGGAGAAGAAGATGATTCACCCATTGATCTAAAATTGAAGGCTTGTACAACATGCAAGTGAAATTTTATGTGTCTTGGGCAATGGATCAATTTGCAAGCACATATATTTTTAATGAGTTTTGGACTTAAAATTGTAGAAATAATAGAGATAAACAACCATCAAATAACACACATAACACAACTAATGATAAAGAAGTTCACCCCTCTCTTGGTCCAACTTCCAATGGTCCTCTTTCATTAAGTGTTCAATATGTGATTTTTTTTTTTTACAATGCTCAAATGGAAAAAATAATAGTTCCAATGGGCTTAGAATTGTCAAAAACCCCTGTCTAGGCTTTTTCTGCACCTGGTTTGGACAAAAAATGAAGAAGTTATCTCTCCTGCAAGTTTTTCCTTCTTCTACAGCAAAATCGTCCTCCAAAATGCACACACTGTCAACAAAACCTGAAACGCGCTCGAAAACTAGCTCTCTTACCGTTATGGGCACGTGGGCGGATTTGACGCAGAGTTAGTGAAATTAGCGCCTTATCTCTGGAGGTTATGGTCGCATGGAGGTACGTGTCTAGGTGCTAGGCTAACCACCCGCACCCATCGGGTGGCCCCCCAATTACCCTGTGCTCTTGTCCATGTGGAATACTGTATATTTTTGTGTGACCATGGGTTGGGGCTAAGCCCTGGCCCTATCGCCAACTGTTCCCCAATACAAATTCAAAAGGTTTCCACACCACTACAGTGTAAGCAACATCCGATAGGCGGACTGGTGAGTTCAACCTGCGCTCTATCCATTCGCCCAGAGGTCAAGGGTTTGACCCCCACAGAGCTCGAACATTTTACACAATGAGAGGGGTGCCACGTGGCGGCCCTTGAGTGGGCCACATGACACCCAAACATTGGTCCACCTAAACAACTGCCACATGCCACATGTCGACCACTGGTTGGTCCACATCACCTGCCCGCCAAATCACCTGCCCAATCACCTTATACGACTATACAGAATGTACAGACTGTAAAATCAGCTACCACGTCAGCTTGTACGGACTGTACGGAGTGCACAATCAACAAAATTTGCATGTTTGGGAAAATAGACAAAACACTATATCTTTTCCATACAAAATTTGTTTGAGCCTGTTCAAGTTGAGTTGGGATCATGAGGATGATATCTACGCAATGAAACTATTTTCGAGCAATTTCGAACACTTTGATTTTTGATCCCCTAGATCACTCCTCCCCATTGGGAAGCTTTTGGACCTCTAAAAGCCTATTTTATTCATCCTATAGATGAGGGTATAGTTCCCTCACCCTTCCAACCTAAATCCATTTAGCTTTTCTTGGATTTGTGCCTTTGAGACCAACACGAAGGTACACCACATCCCTCGTTTTGAAGTTCTTGTCTTTCTATCAAGGATTGTATCCTCATGCAATTTTGAAAGATATTATGGCGAGAAGTCATCTAGTGAAGGAATATGAACATGCTCTCCTTGATCATCAATCAAAGGAGGCTCATAAAATCTCAAATTCTCAATATTAACAACTACATACATTTCAATATAAGGAGACAAATCCAAACGAAAGGCATTGTTACCAATTTTTTCAAGAATATTAAAAGGTCCATATATGATTGGTTTCAATTTTTTACCTTCTCTTTTAATCCTCTCTTTGATAATGTAAATCCAAACTTCATCTCTAACTTGGAAACTGTGATCAACACGATGCTTTTCATGTCTTGTCTTGTACGTGGCTCAGCTCTTTTCCAACTGTTCTTGTACCATTTGATGCACCAATGGAATTTTTTAATTGAAATTCTTTGCTCTATCAATGTCATAATGACCATCAATAGAAATATCCTTCCCAAAGAAAAAATCTAAAGGATATTTTGGCAAATAACCAAAACATGCCTCAAATGGAGATGTTTGAGTCGATGAATGTTTAGCCTGGTTATAAGCATGCTGAATGTAGTGTAGGTGTTCATCCCAAAGCTTAGGATGTTTGTTGCAATAACCACGAAGAATATGTACTACTATTCTATTCACCACTTCTATCTGACCATCAGTTTGTGGATGAAATGCTGTGCTCTTTTTCAACTTGGTTTCCATGATTCCCATAATCTTGACCAAAAGTTCCCAAGAAATCGAGAATCTTGATTAGAAAAAATGGATTTGAGCACCCAAAATGTACCCATACATGTTGAAAGAACATTTGCATCGTTTGTTTAGCTATAACCTGCTACTTACAAGACATTAAAATACGCATTTTGCTGAAACGATCAACCACAACATAAAGATAATCATGATTCTTTTTAGACATATGTAATCCTCCTACAAAGTCCATGTAAATGCTTTCCCAAGGATGGGAAGGAAATGGAAGTGGAGTATACAATCCTAACTTTTTGTTGCTAGGATTACTTTTAGCACATAAAAAACATCCTCTTACATATTATGATACACTTTCATTCATTTTAGGCCCATAGCAATACCTTTGCATATTTTCCATTGTCTTTCCTACACTAAAATGACCAACAATAAAAGAAGAATGTGCTTCCCTTATAATGTTGACTCTTTCACCCTGTGGAATACATAGCTCACCAAGATGATACAAAATCTTATCATGCACATGGTAATCTAATTCCTCAACTTGGTTAGAATGGCACAAAGTTGCATAAACCTCTTTGAAATCAATATCTAAAGCATATTGTTCAACATAGCTCCCATGCATGATATAATTATGCTTAAGAATAACTAAAGCACTAACAATAGGCCTAGAAAACATATCAACAAATTTGTTATAAATTCCTTTGTTATACCCGATAACCAAGTGGAATTGTTGTAGGAAACCCATCCATTTGAAGTTCCTTTCTTGTTGTAGCTTTGTTTGTGATTGCAAGTATTGCAATGGTTGATGATCTGTGTGAATACTAGTTTCTTTTCCCAACAAATAATGTTTCCATTTTTTCACACTTTACACCAATTCATACAACTCCTTGTCATATGTAAGATAATTAATTACAACACCATTAAAATTTTCAGAATGATAACAAATGGGCTTACCATGTTACAACAAGACTGCTCCCATGGCATAATTAATTGCATTTGTTTGTATCTCAAATGGACTTCTTAAATAAGGAAGTGCAAGAACTGGAGCTGAACTAATTCTCTCCTTCACTGCATCAAAGATTTTGTTTCTTTCCTCCCCATTAGAAAACCTGCTTAATGCTTTTCACGACATGTAATTGAGTTTCTATTGCAGAAAAGTTAGCAATAAACTTTCTCCAATATTGGGCTACTCCCAAAAGGATTCTAACCTTTATTACATTGTTGGGATTGGGCCAATCTAAAATGACTTTGACCTTTGAGGGATCTATCTTCAATTTTCCCCCTCCAACAATATGTCCCAAGTAAACTAATGAGGTCTTTCCAAACTCACATTTCGACATATTTAAGAACAATTTTTTTTCATCGAGACATCTAGGACTTGCTTCACATGCCTAACATGTTCTTCACGAGATTTGATAAATATCAATATGTCATCGAAGTAGAAAATTACACAATCATCAAGAAAAGACCTTAAAACATCATTCATAACTCTCATGAATGTTGCAAGAGCATTACAAAGCCCAAATGGCATAACCATCCATTCATACAAACCTTGATTTGTTTTGAAAGTTGTCTTCCACGTTTCTCCTTCAACAATCCTAATCTGATGGTTACCACTTCTCAAGTCCAACTTAGTGAAATACTTAGCATCTTTCAATTGATCAAACAAATCATCAATTCTAGGAAGAGGGTAACGATTCTTAACCGTAAACTTGTTCAAGGCTCTGAAATATAAACACATGCGCCATGTTACCTAGTAGGAATGTTAAGTCCGAATTCTGTGGGAGAAGGGCGTTTTTCCCTTAGACTATTCACCCATCTGACTGAGGGCTCACACCCATGTCCTTAACTCCCTTTTCTACAAAAAGGGATTCACCCTTAGCCCCTAAGTTTTCCCAAAGGACCCATGTAACTAGGGCCTAGGAACCATGTTCTAGTCTGAAAGGAGCTAACTCTTTCAGCTTTGGGACTTCGGGACTTGTGACTCCACAATCATCGAAAGTAGCCGAAGGGAGAAGTCGTGAAATGATGAATATCATTGATTTGGGGATCCAATATGGATTTCTCTCAGCCGTTCGATCGGGCATAGGAGGGGAGGCATTAAGTTCTTTGACAAAGTCTTACTTTAGGGATTTAGAAAGATCCAGTGCCGAAACTCCCAAACGCTGGAGTCACGGAGTAAATATGGACCGTTGAAATGGAGGGACCATCGATCTGTGGATCCTTCAGGATCCTTCGGAACCGTCGATCTAAGGGACCCACCTTTGACTACCCGACTAACTGGGGATGCATCGTGGAGCGACATGGAGCCCCTCCTCATTCCTCGTCAAGTGATTGACCATGAACTAGGACTGTTGGATGAGGAGTTACATGGTGAGCAATCCCGTAGTTCATAGATTATGTACTTCAGAGGAAACCAACCAAGAATTTACGAAGCATGAACTCACAAAAGTGAATCTAGACCGTTGGTCAAAAAGGACATGTGGATCAAGATCCAAGAGCTTGGAGACTTAAATCTTCAGGGTATTTGCATCGAGAGGATTCGGTAAGATCTGAAGACAAAGACATGAAGTAATGTGAACCATAGATCTATGGATCTACGTGGGATCTTGCGGACCATTAGATTTAATTACTGAGTAGATATCCATCTCTGATGACGTGTCTCACTGACATCATCTTGGGTGACATGGACCTGCTTGATGTGTGCCATGTGTCACCCAGTTTTGGACAGTTCACATACCCATTATGCCTGTTAGAGTAGGACACGTGTCATCCCTATTTCCATGCTGCCGAAGTCACGAAGCGATAGTAGTCATAGATTCGAGGACCCTTCGAGACCTCCCCTGACCGTTAGACTTGTACTGTATTCGACACTTCGGCAAAGTCCTATTCCAGAGGTTTACATGTGTGGGTACTCCGGGACTCCCGAAGACCTAAAGCTCGAAGTTCTTATGGGTTGTTGATCTTGAAAGAGAACTGGGATCGTTGATCCCCGTGTCAATTCTGAGACATACTGAAACCTCCCAAGCGTTGGAGTAAAGACATTTTTGAGTTGGCTCCTGGTCATAGCTCGCGATAGTATGCTATCACCGTAGGAAGAAAGGGGCTAAGGGCATGTTTTAAAATTTAAAAGAAAAGGGGGCTTTGGAACGACGTCTGTGGGTCTTTTATTGGTCCTTCTCATGGATTGAAGGCCAAAGGAGAGATTAGGGAGAATACCCTTGAACGAGATGGACCCATGTGTTCCTTGACTAATAACACCCGAGGAACTTTGGGAGGCAACAATTTGCAAATCCAGAACTCAAAATTCAGCCTGATGACAACCGTTAGGAGGCTCGTGGCGAGTATAACCCGAGGAGATCTCCGATTTAGGACTTGATATAGTTAAGGAAAAACAAAATTATGATGCCCCATCCCTTAAAAGAATAGTTAGGGGTGGGGAGTGTTACACAATCCATTATGGATTTCTGCATGTATGCTAATGTATAAAATTGCCTTTTAATTGCAACAATAAAATCATTCCAAGAGGATAAGACTTTACCATGTTTCTTCATGTCCTCTTGAGTTTTGGCTTCCCACCAAATGAGTGCTGCACCTTCCAATCTAAGAGAAGAAAGATGGATCTTAGTTTCATCAGCCTGGATTCTTTGTATCCTACAATACACTTCAATCTGACGAATCCAATGATCCATTTTCTTAGCATTTACCTCTCCATTGTACATAGGAAATTCAAACTTAATATCAAGCTTTAGCAAACGAGTTTGTGGAGGAATTTTACCATGTTTTTTTGGATAATTTGGATATGGTTGTGAAATGGTAGAAGTGGAATATGGAGGTGAAGGAGGTGGAGTGACACCATTTCCTCCATTTCCTTTTGGAGTTTTATCACCATTACCTTCATTACCTCTTCGAGGATTTGAGCTTTCTCCTTGCAACCTTGCATTCCTTTCCTCAAATAAAACTTTCACCATTTCTGTCATATCATAAAAGAATTTTTTAAAAGTTTCCTCTTCTGAAGTAGGAATTTCATGACTCTCCTCATGAGACATACTTGGTGAATTCCTCCTTGAAGCTTGAGGTGAATGTATTTTTCTCCTTCTTGAAATTTGAGAACTTGGCTCTAGAAGCTGTCCTTCTCCTCTTGAAAGATTCAACCTTGTAAGCATCCGAAAAACACTTGCAAACATATCAAACCTTCATCATAACCTCAACTATGATACCAACTTGATCTAAAATTGAAGGCTTGTACAACATGCAAGTGAAATTTTATGTGTCTTGGGCAATGGATCAATTTTCAAGAACATATATTTTTAATGAGTTTTGGACTTAAAATTGCATAAATAACGGAGATAAACAACCATCAAATAACACACATAACACAACAAATGATAAAGGAGTTCACCCCTCTCTTGGGATACATCTCCTGGTCAAACTTCCAACGGTCCTCTTTCTTTAAGTTTTCAATATGTGAAAAAAAACAATTTACAATGCTCAAATGGCAAAAATAACAGCTCCAATGGCTCCAAAACTGTAAAAAACCCCTGTCTAGGATTTTTGTGCACCTGGTTTGGAAAAATAATGAAGAAGTTATCTCTCCTGGAAGTTTTTCCTTCTTCTACAACAAAATCATCCTCACAAACACACACACCATTAGCAAAGCCTGGAACATGCTCCAAAACCTAGCTCTCCTGTTGTTCTGGGTGCGTGGGTGGATTTGGCACATAATTAGTGAAATTAATGCCTTATCTTCGGAGGTTATGGTCGCATGGAGGTACGTGTCCAGGTGTTGGGATAACTGCCTGCACCTGTCAGCTGGCCCCCCAATTTCCCCATGCTCTTGTCCATGTGGAACACTGTAGATTATTGTGTGACCATGGGTTAGGGCTAAGCCCCGACCCTACCACCAACTGTTCCCCAATACAAATTTAAAAGTTTTCTGCACCACTACAGGGTAAGAAACACCCAAAAGGCAGACTGGTGAGTCTAGACTACGCTTTGTCCATTCGCTCAGAGGTCAAGGGTTCAACCCCCACAGGGCCCAAACATTTTACACAACGAGGAGGGTGCCACATGGTGGGTCCTAAGTGGGCCACGTGGCACCCAAACATTGGTCCACCTAAACAAATGCAACCTGCCACGTGTCTACCACTGGTTGGTCCACATCACCTACCTACCAAATCACCTACCTAGTCACCCTGTACGAATGTACAGACTGTATGGACTGTATGAACTATACAGTTAGCTGCCACGCCATCCTGTACGGAATGTACAGACTGCACAGTCAACAAAATTTGCTTGTTTGGGAAAACGGTCAGAACACCATATCTTTTCCATATGGAATCCGTTTGAGCCCGTTCATGTTGCGTTGGGACTGTGAGGATGAGATCTATGCAATGAAACCATTTTCGATAAATTTTGAACACTTTGATTTTTGAGCAATTTTTTGATCCCCTGGATCACCCATCCCCTCCCATTGATGGGTTGGATTGTGAGTCTCTATAAAAGAAGGACTAAGGAAAATAGTGATTGATATGGCTTGCAAATACACAAGTATGAGGAGGGGCATAAAAAAATTTAGAAAATTTCTTAGAATGTTGAGACTTTGAGTAGAACACTTAAGGGGCAAGGTGTCCTTACCTTAGAAGAGATTTGCATTTCTAGCTAGTCAAATTCCCTAGGCCAAGGTGAGGGGTATATATTTGAAAGATTTTGTGGCCTTGTTTTGATACCAATTTGTTAAATCTTCTTCTATGTAGTCTATGTTATGCACCAACAGTCAAAATAACATAGAGATTTTTTTGATTCGGAGACCAAGGATGCAATTTGATCCAGATTATTTGTAGAACGAAATGAAAGCAGATATATTACAATGAAATACACATAAAAATTTCTATAAATAGAGAAATACAACAATACATGATTTCTATTAATGAAATAAATGTACAAAGACAGTAAAAATACAGAGTGCAAGACTCGCTAGAATGGTGACAACTTTATCTCTGAGAAGAGATGTGACAACTACACTCATTTGCAAGAAGATCATTAAAATGAGGCTCTGGAGGCCTTTTTATGATAAATATGAATGGAAAAACCCTAGAGATCCAAAAAACTAACCCTAGGAGATGAAGTGCCAAAAGTCATGTGGGCTTTGTTGGGGTAAGTTAGTACATTAACTTCTCAAGGTCGTAACTTTTGCATATGATCTTTGTTTGAGGCGTGTGATAGCTCGTTGGAAAGGTATTTTCGAGAACTACACATTATTTCATGAAAATATAACTCCATATATAGTTTGAATAAATTTGGACTTGTTGTGCATAAGAATAATGAAGGATTAACACAAAAGAGAAATCCCAAAAGAAATACGATGATAAAGCCTTCACAACAAAATTCAAGAATTTCAAGAATACGAGGAAGTTTGGATTAAGGAAGGAAACATATGAAGAATCCATTGCCGAAGAAAGGGAACCCTCAAATAAGGTCAGGTAGGATAAAACATACTTATTCTTCTAAGTCAAGGTAACAATATTCGTCAAATTTCTTGTACATACCGTGTTTACATAGTTTCTGTACATATCTTGCATATCTATTTTTTAGAAGATAAAATGTTCAAGTGAAATGATACCTATGGAAGAATAACAAGATAAGGATTGCTATCTTGATGACTACAAGTCAATCAATACACATGAATAGATGAAGTACATTGACAACCTGTTAGCACTGAGAGTCACCCTCAGATTGCAAGAGGATAAGCCCGGTACCCATCATAATGTTTGGTGGATGTTGGCTTTATGAAAGGAGATCAAATGGACAAAACTCAGTACAAGAATGATTTTAATCATAGAAACTAGACAAGTAATGCACAGGGAAGTGAGGGCCTCATTAACTTTAGTCAGTGATTTGAGTTTAAGTGTGAGCAAAACGAAGACTTAGTGAGAGAGGTGAACAAGACTGCTATGGGAATTCGTCTTTCAAGAAGCTTGGTGAAGAAAAACTTAGGCTCAAGAGCACTCTTGAAATCAATTTTCAAATGCTAAAATATGTCACAGGAACATAATAATCAAACCTACATTATCATGCAACTACAACAACTCGATTGGATCCTCCATGCTTGAGCCTTTCATCATAAGGGGAAATAAGGTAACAAGGATGCTGACTAAAACTGGTCACAGTACTACTGTAATCAAACCTACATTACAATAGAACCACAACCCTCAACTGGATCCTCCATGCCTGAGTGTCTTAGTACAGTCTGAACAAAGAGATGAAAGAAGCTGACTTCTATTAATGAAAAAGTCTCAAGTTTGATACATAACCACAAAACAATTATGGAATCAAAACTATAAAGTAGGGAGCTCTTCTCAACCAATTGACAACCTTAACAAAATATTGAACTGATCAAATTGTACTCAGATCAGTCCATAACTACCTGGGGTGTGATCTGACCATCTATTCAAAGCCTTTCTTCTGTGACTTCTTCTGTCAGATTGCGCATGCATCCTCCCGTCAGACGCAAATTCAGCTCAGCATGGGCCTGTAGGAAAACTCGTCCACCATGGTACCTTGGGTTGACAACTCTGTCTCCACTGCCATACCTTCCATGCCTTCTATTTATGGAGTGAGTATAGGTTTCAACCACCACTCCTTTTTCATTAACTGATCCTTCATCATGACTGGGATGAGACTTAATGCCTAGGGAGATGCCACATGCTGCTTTCTGATTTGATGCTTAATGAGCACATGATTTTGGGGCCATCAAAGGAGGTTTAGATTCACACCAATTTTGAGCCCGCAATTCACCACCTTCCGCAATGTAGCATTTTTACTATACCATGGTTTCATTTGCGGGACCGCTCAAGAATTTTATCGTTCGAGCATGTTGCATCCCCGCAATGAAACATGGATGTTGATCTAGTCATGATCTGTGATATGGGAACTCCGAATGAATTTAGTGACATCGCTAAAGTTTATCCGCTTGCCAATTTTAGGATCATTCTAACCGTGCTGGGAGATGGTGCTAATTTTGGCACTGAACAAGAAAACTTCCCAGAGGATTATCTGACATGGTGGCCTAATTTCACAATGCTGACATGTCATGAAAATAGAGGTGACACATGTCACTTGGAAACAAGCAAATGATATGCCAAAAGGTGCCTGGACTAAGTGCCACATGTCATGTCCATATGGATGCCAGATATCATGACTGACGAGAGCACCACTTATCTGAACTGATGACTACCACATACTTTGGCACTTTAGAGCTCGGTGGTGGCCTGTATGTAGAGATGGAGGTCCAAATTGAATGACGACCGTCGATTTGAAGAGGACATGCGACAAGGATCTATTAACTCTGGGAGAAAACACTCCGAATGAAAGCGAGAGGGGAGGAACTAAAACTCCCAAAGTATGGATTCCCGAAGTAGAGATTTATCGTCTGATGGAGAAGGACGTGTGTCACATGATCTACAATTCCAGGGCTTCTGCCTAGCCATTAATCCTTGCGCAAATTTGATATGCCGAATACATGCAAGCTATTGATCTGATTGCAATCTATGATCTGGGAAAGCCCCACTTTTTTTTCCATGCACCACTCTTGGATGGACCCTACTTCCTGCTGTGAATATCATCGACTCACAACTATTTCAGGAGTTCGGGATTTAGCTCTTCATGAATTTTCAACGCATAGCTCTTACAATCCTCTGAAGTAAATCTTCCAAAGTGAGGGATTCAGTGACGCATGGCCTCTTAATTTAGACAACTGAGATTTACTTCGGGACCTTTAGGACTTCGGGGTTGCTGCCAAGATCAACGGTCCTTGTTGGTTTGAGATCATCATTCCACAACTATTTTGGGAGTTCAGGATTCGGCTCTTTGGGAATTTCCAATGCATAAATCCCATAATCCTCCGAAGTGCTGAATCTCCGAAGTGAGGGATTTGCCTCCACATGTCCTCTAGGTTCAGACAACTGAGATTTACTTCAGGAGTTCGAGCTTCGGGAATTTTCTTCTGCTTTCTCGTGCAATCCTCCAAAGTAAATCTTATGAAGTGTGAGATATGCCGATGTGTGTCCTCAACCTTCAATGGCTCAGATTTACTTCGGGACTTCAAATATTCTGTCTAGTCGTTAATCCTTGTGCTACTTTGAGATCCCGATCGCCTGAGAGCTGCTGATCTGAACTATTCATGGGATCTTCGCTGTTGAAAATTGAACCCGACCACTGCTTGCATTTTAAGCTTGAAATGGGATTCTTTGAATGCTTCATTTAGTGCCTAAGGCTAATACCTACATGGACAAAGGAATTGGATGACCTGTTGTGAGCTTAATCAATGGAAAATAGGATGACGAGCAATTTGACCAAAATCACAATATGTGTTCATCCTTTAAAGAAAATAGAAAAAACCTTGAGCCGAGGATCAATCAAACAAGATACTAAGGAAAACCATATCATTGATCGGAAATGGGAATTGACTTTATCAACCTGAAGGGGGAAAGATTCTAGGAATTGTGTGTGAAAAAGAGAGAGACGGAGCAGGGGTGCAGACTTGGGTATTCACAACAAACACATATGACCTTTGACAACTTTATGTGATAACATTTGGCTCCACAGGGGATGGCATGTTCCCTGTGAGATTCCAAGAACGCGGAGTTCTAGTGCCTTAGCTTTGGGTTATGGAGTCTCTTATTCAAAATAGAAATAAAAAGGAAGTGGTAATTATAATGGTGGAACGCTGATCATGGCTTAAATAAAATACTTTTTCAAAAATTTCCAATTGACAGGGCCACCAAAAACTTCAGAATCCTCCAAGTTGTGCAATTTATAAGTTTTGTTTGAAAATACCTCAACAATCTTGAAGGGACCAATCCACAAAGCTTTGAATTTACCATGTTTTCATTTTTCTTTCTTGGGGGCATCCCACTTGAGCACCAGATCCCCTAGCCAAAAATCTTCCTTGGTTTCCCTCTTGTCAAAGGCTCATTTTATTTTTTGCTGATGATCCTGCGCTTTATCAAGCAACTGCTCCTTGGTCTGTTGTACTTCCATCAACCGCAATATTCTCCTGACCATATCATCGGGTTCTCCTTGGTATTCCTGAAGGAATTTTTCCACAGGAAAGGCAAGCTGAGTAGGAAAAATAGCCTCAACCCCATACACAAGCTGAAAAGGGGAAATGCCAAGTGACCTTTTTGTTGTAACCCTATCAACCCATAAGGCGAATTTCAACTTTGAGTCCCATGATTTTTTATTGTCTTCTTACAACTTTTTGATGATCTTTATGAGGCTTTTGTTGGAGGAATCTACTAAACCATTTCCATGAGGGTAGTAGGGAGTAAAATGGACTAGTGTAATCCCATACTGCTCATAGAACTTGATTAATGGTTCAACTTTGAAATAGGCAACATTGTCTGTAACAATCCTTCTTGGACAACCAAATATGGACATGATATCTTCAAGGAAGCTTATGATTACTTTGTGGGAGGCACTCCTTGTAGGGATGGATTCTATCCATTTGGTGAAATAATCAGTGGTAGACAAAATCCCACCTGTTTTGACCACTTGAGGTTGGGTGGATCTCTCCAATGAAGTCAATACCCCATTGGTGAAAAGGTCTAGAAACCATTACAGGCTTCAAAGGCAAAGATTTTGAGATGCTTCTTTCTAGAAATTTTTTGACACTTGACACAAGCTATAATATTTGCACAAACATCAGTAAAAAGGTTGGGCCAGAAATACCCATCTTTGAGGATCTTGTAGGTTGTGGTCCTCCAGAAATGATGTCCTCCACATAGGTTGTCATAAAAATATGTTATGGATTTTTGGGCTTCATGTGGGTCTAGACATCTTAACAAAACTCCCCGAGGATCCTTCTAGTACAAAACCTGATCAATGAGACAATATTTGACTTCTTTAAGTTTCAAATCTCTTTCCTTGTTCTTGTCCAAACCACTAGGAGGCCTCAAATTCTGTAGGAAATATATTTTTATATTAGGTGAATTTTTCCAAATTGAGGTTGGCCTCAAAAATATTAGTTGGCTGATTTTCTGAGTGTGTGTTCATGAAATTAACCCCCAACGCCTTGCAATTTGAATCAGCCAGTAACCCAGCTAAACCTTGGCCTTTCACCAATTTGGTGGGTTTTATTTCAAGATCAAACTCCAGAATTTCGGCAATCCATTTGCTTCTCTTCCCATCTATATTAGGATGGATCAAAATCTCTTTTACTGAGGTCGAGGGGACATATGCAATAATCTTTGAGTGTAAGACATAGATTCTGAAATCCTTGAGGGATTTTACCAAAGCATATGCCTGCTTCTCCATGATATCGTATCTCATTTCTACATCCCTCAATGCTCTGCTGAAAAAGGAAATAGGTTGCTCTAACCCCTATGCGTTTCTCTGTAGAAAAACAACAACCAATGTATTATATGAGGCAAAAGAAAATATTATAATTTACTTAGAATAGTCAGGTCTGATGAGCACATGTGCTTTAGTCAAAGACCTCTTGATTTGGTCGAAAGAATTTCTGGACTCAACAGTCCATTTCACTTCGTTCCCCTTTCTAATCATGGATGTAATGTGTTTAACCAAATCAGAAAAATTTGAAATGAACCTCCTCAGAAAGTTTATTTTACCCAAGAAATACTGAACCTCTTTCTTAGATCTAGGAAAAGATAAGGTCTGGATGGCCTCTACTCTACTTGGATCAATTCTCACCCCTTCATCTAACACAATATGCCCCAACAATTTTCTCTCTTTCATAGAAAATAAATATTTCTTAGGATTGAGGGAGAGACCAAAACTCCTGGACTTCAAGAAGACCTTCTTCAAATGATTTTATTGCTCTTTGTCAGACCTTGAGAATACTGTAATGTCATCCATATAAATGACTACAAATTTGTCCCTTTCCCCAATGAAGGCAATTTCCATGACTCTCTAGAAGGTTGCTCCTGCATTCATCAATCCAAAGGGAATTTTAGCATACATGAATGTGCCCCAAGGAGTAGTGAAAGTTGTCTTCTCTCTATATTCATGAAGAACATAGATCTGATTGTATAAGAAGAATCCATCAATCATACACATCCTGGATGAACTAGTCACTTTATATAAAATGTGCTCCATCTTTGGCAAGGGGTAGTTGTCCTTTTTGGAGATCCTGTTCAAATTTATGAAGTCTACACATAATCTGATTTCTCCATTATTCTTCCTCATAGGGACCAAATTATCCACCCATTCTGAAAACCTCAAGGGGATGATGATCTGGGCATCCAACAACTTCTTTACTTCCCTTTCCATAATAGACAACAGCATGGGGTTTATTTGTTTGAGTTTCTGCCTAAAAGGTTTGGCCTCTTCTTTCAAAGGGATTTTGTGTTCCATGATGTTTGTGTCATATGTTCTTAAGTCTTCATATTTCCAAGCAAAAACATCAACAAACTCCCTCAAAATCTTGACATACTCAACCCTTTCTCCTTTGACAGGCTGGTAGAGAATTTGACATACCTGGGATACTCCTTTGTTCCTAAATTGCATTTAGTCACTTCAGCCTCTTCAGTTGAAACTTTAACCTTTACAAAAACATATTTTCTGTCAAAAAATATCTCCAAAGGGACAAGTCCCTTTGGAATATGGTTACTAGGTAAATGAACAATATGATGGTCAACAATTTTATTCAGAAAATCATCGGCATGAGGGATTTCTTCAGTATCTTGATCTTGATCAATATGCAAATCAGAAAATTCATCTACAGTTTCAAGAAATATTTTCATTTCAAGATCATCCTAAAAAACCTTCCAATGTTTGACATTGTCAGGAATAGAAGGTCTATATTTTACTTCCACCTCATATTTGAGCTTTGGGGGAAAAGGAACCTTGAAATTAATTTTTGAGGAAGCCAAAGAATCTGCCATAGAGTTTTTGTCTCTTGGAACAAATGAGATATTAAAAGCCAGAAAGAAACTACCAACAAGATCTCAGACTTCATTTTTGTAGGCCCTTAACCTGGGGTGCTTATCTTGATACAGATTTCTGACCTGATGTAAAATTAAATCAACATCTCTAAATACTTCTAGCTCCTCAATCTTCACGTCTTTGACAGCTCTCAAACCCAAAACAAGAGCCTCATATTCTGCCACATTGTTTGTTGTTTCAAATTCAAGCTTATAAGACATAGATATGGTCTCTTGGTTCGGGGAAATGAAAACTACCCCAGCCCCAACACTTTCCCTGGAAGAGGCTCCATCAAAAAACATTTTCCAAACAAAGATATTGGAAGGAGGGTCTTCACAAGAGGTGATGGGATTCTTTCTGATTTCAATAGGTTCTTGAGGGCCATCAATGAGTTGTAACATACTGGTCCCCAGATCAATATCTACTGTGAAAATGGGGTGGTTGGTCGGATTTTCTTCATCATTGATGATGTAAGGAAGTTGTGCTTCCCTATAAATCCTTTTTTGTTCACCTCCAAACACATAAATAATGGCATATGTAAGATCCATCTGCAAGTTTCCCCCTAGTCTTTTTATCCAATATCTGGACAGAAGCATCCCAAAGTTAGGGGGAACATAAACCACCATAATATCCATGACTACGCTCTTCATTGGCAATTGGAACAAAGATACAACCAAGTCTTTGATAACCCCAAGTCACTTCACCTTCCTGGAATCAAATGAGTATAGGTCATGATAAGTCTTTGTAACCTCCAACCCAAGTTCCTCCATGACAATCTTAGGCATGAGATTGTGAGATGCCCCTAAATCCATCAAGTAGTTGTGTAACACCTTATCATGGATGTTCAATGATGTATAGAAAGGAGGGGAGGAGTCATCCCTATCCTCCACTAAAGGTACCAGTATGAAAACACCATTTTCATCTTGGAGGTTGACTGAATCCATGGAATAAGATGAAGGCTCGGGATGTAGCACTTTGGAGAGGTACCTTTTGAAATCCTCATGCTTTAGTATCTCTAGGAAAGGTATAGGGATCTTAATATTTTGAATATCATTCTCAAAGATAAATGAGGAGGGAGGATTCATAATCTCCTTCACTTTTGGGATAGGGCCTTTAACCAATTCTTGGGGGTTTTGTACCTCTTTTTATTTTCTGTTAGCTACCACCTTCTTAATGGGATTCTATGCTCTAGTACGCTAACCAGGCATGTCAGTCTTTCCCTCCTTCTTCTTGGACCTGAGGTTATATGTACTTGGGCTGTCACTGGTCCTTTCTCCTTTTCTCATCTCATTTAGTTGGCTGTCCATGAGAGACTCTTCATATGTAGACTAAGTTAAATGAGGGGATGAAGAGGTGTCACAAAGACAATGGATTTCAGGATCAATTTCTCCTTGCTCTCCTTCCTCTTCAATGAATAGGTTATTTTGGAGAGGGGATTGTATTTTTTGATCATCTCTATCCCTATTTATTTGATCCCTATGGATTATTTGAGGGGAATTATTTGGTCTCCTGAAATTTCCCCTGTTGTCAGTGTTTTGGGCATTCCTATAGCCCTGTTTCCCCTCATATTTCAATTTCTCCATTTCTGCAGAAAGTGATTTCACCAGTTTCATTAACTCATCAAATTGAGGGTGGGAAGCAGAGGAACTAGAGGTCGAAGATTCAACCCTAGCTTTTCTTCTATCTCTATCAGCCTTACTCCTAATCTTATCCATTGCTAATATATTGGATTCTACTTCAAGGGCCGCGTCTTGCATATGAGACAAAGAGGTAGATCTTCTTTCTCTCAGCAGGAGGAAAAACTCATGGTCAAAAGCACTAGCATACGCGATCTTGGCAGAGGTTTCAGTAGGATTACGTTTAGTGGGGATCTTATTGTACATCTTTTTAAATCTCTTGGAGAAGTCTGAAACAGACTCCCCTTCTTCTCTCTTAAGAGATCCAAACTCTATAATATAATAAAGGAAGTCTTTTTTATCCCCCCAATGTCTTAAAAATGAATCATCTAGAGATTCAATCCCATCAATAGATCCAAGATTCAAGCCCTAGAACCATTTTCTAGCCTCACCATCAAGGCTCTATACAAAAACTCTCAACCAAACATATTCATTTTCAATATTAAGATTATCTGCATAACTGTAAAAAGCTAAAAGGTATTCTTTAGTAGTTATGTCTTCCTCTCCTATAAACTTGGGCATGAACTTGTGGTAATCTCTAATTGGGATGGGATTCATAGGTTGAGGTAAAAAAATAGGAGCATACCTAGCAACCACTATGGAATCCATTCTGTTTCTAGGAGGATTAGCACCTGCCATTGGGATGTGAACTGTAGGAAAACCAGGGGGAGATGGAGTTCAGACAGGTGAGACTGGAACTGTGTTTTTAGGGGAGAATGGAAATGGTTGATTGTTGGGGGAGAATGATATGGGGTTCAAGGGAAAATAAGTTCCCCTCTCTTTAGATGCAGTGACTATGACAAGAGGAGGAGTAGGAAAACCCAAAGTGGGAGAACCTTCTAAGATTTTGGGTCTGAAACACTTTACAATCTCAGGGGAAACAAGGGTGTCAAAAATTTCTTCTAAATGAGGTCTAGAAGAAGAGAATTCGATAGGGAAAATACCAAAATTTAAAGTTCTGGAAACTCCAACAGATGGTATAATAGCAGAATTAGGTGTAGCTACTTGAGTTTGAAAAGAAGAAGTTTGTAAATTACCAAAATCACCTATTACGACAGTTGAAATCCATTCTTGGGAGGTCTTTCCCTTCTTGATGATATTTTCTGGGTCAGCTTTAGGTGTAGACAAAGGAAACCGTGGAGTAGACCTCGTGTGTCTGATTTTGGGAGCCACAACTGAAACAGTGGAGTTTCCAGGTAAAAGTTGCAATCTTCAAGTTATCGATTTTTGATGCACCTTCAGAATCAAAATTTCTTTGTCATTCAATCCCAGGGAAATGTCTTCAATTTGTTCCCTGACAATGGCTCCATGAATGTTAGCACTAATATTCACCCTCATATTGCAAGAGGATAAGCCCAATACCCATCAAAATGTTTGGTGGATGTTGGTTTTATTAATGGAGGTCAAACAGACAAAACTCAGTACAAGAATGATTTTAATCACATAAATTGGACAAGTAATGCACAGAGAAGTGAAGGCCTCATTAACTTCATTCAATGATTTGAGTTTAAGTGTGAGCAGAAGGAAGACTTAGTGAGAGAGGTGAAAAAGAATTCTATGGGCATCTGGATTTCAAGCAGTTTGGTGAATAAACACGCAGGCTCAAGAGCACTCTTGAACTCAAGTTTTAGACACTGAAATATGTCACAGCAACATAATCATCAAACCTACATTATCATGCAACTACAAAAACTCGACTGGATCCTCCATGCCCAAGACTTTCATCATAAGGGGAAATAAGTTAACAAGGAAGCTGACTAAAACTAATCACAATACTACTGTAATC
Source organism: Picea mariana (assembly GCA_032191745.1). Classification (NCBI taxonomy): domain Eukaryota; kingdom Viridiplantae; phylum Streptophyta; class Pinopsida; order Pinales; family Pinaceae; genus Picea; species Picea mariana. Next base: position 176,651 of record JASDQU010101574.1, on the reverse strand, counting down.
AAACCTACATTACAATAGAACCACAACCCTTGACTTGATCCTCCATGCCCTACGTTTTAGCACAGTTTGAACAAAGAGATGAAAGAAGATGACTTCTATTAATGTGAAAGTCTCAAGTTTGATACATAACCAGAGAACAATTATGGCATCAAAACTACACAATAGGGAGCTCTGCTCAACCAATTGATGACCTTATCAAAATCTTGAACTGATCAATTTGTACTCAAATCAATCCACAACTACCCAGGGTGTGATCTAACCATCTATTCAAAGCCTTTCGTCTGTTCCTTCTTCCGTAAGAATGCACGTGCATCCTCCTTTCAGACGCAAATTCAACTCAGCATGGGCCTATAGGAAAACTCATCCATCATGGTACCTTGGGATGACAACTCTATCTCCACGGCCAGACCCTCCACAGATTCTATTTATGGAGTGAGTCAAGGTATCAACCACCACTCCTTTTTCATTAACTGATCCTTCATTAGGACCAGGATGAGGCTTAATGTCTAGAGGTCTGCCACACAATACTTTATGATTTGATGCTAAATGAGCACGTGATTGTGGGGCTATCAAAGGAGGTTTAGATTCACACCACTTTTGAGCCCGCAATTCACCACCTTCTGCCACGTAGCCTTTTTACTATACCATGGTTTCAATTGTAGGACTGCTCAAGAATTTTATCGTTCGAGCATGTTGTGTCCCTGCAATGAAGTGTGGCCGTTGATTTGGTCGCAATATCCGATATGGGTACTTCGACTGAATTTAGTGCCACTCTAAAGTTTATTCGCTTGCTAATTTTAGGATCATTCTAACCGTGCTGGGAGATGGCCCTAATTTTGGCGCTGAACAAGAACACTTCCGGGAGGATGATCTGACATGGTGGCCTGATGTCACAATGATGACATGTCATGAAAAGAGAGGTGACATGTGTCACTTGGAAACAAGCGAATGATATTCCCAAAGGTGCCTGGATTGAGTGCTACGTCTCATCACCATATGGATGCTAGATGTCATGACTGACGAGAGAACCACCTATCTTAACTGGTGACTGCCATGTACTTTGGCACTTCAAAGATTGGTGGCGGCCTGTATGTAGAGATAGATGTCCAAAGTGAACGATGACTGTTGATTTGAAGATGACACACAACATGGATCTGTTAACTCCGGGAGAAAATGCTCCAGATGAAAGCGAGAGAGGAGGAACTAAAACACCCGAAGTAGATATTTACCATCCAATGGAAGAGGATTTGTGTCACATGATTTGCAATTCTAGGGATTATTCCTAGCCATTAAGCCGTGCACAATTTTGACATGACGAATACACGTGAGATGTTGATATGATTACGATATACAATCTAGGAAAGCCCCACTTTTGTTGCCACACACCGCTCTTGAATGGACCCTACTTCCTGCTGTGAATATCATCGGCTCACAACTATTTTGAGAGTTCGAGCTTTGGCTCTTAGGGACTTTTCAATGCACAACTCTTACAATCCTTCGAAGTAAATCTTCCGAAGTGAGGGATCCGGTGATGCATGGACTCTTGATTTAGACAATTGATATTTACTTTGGGACCTTTAGGACTTCGGGGCTACTGCCAAGATCAATGGTCCTTGTTGGTTTGAGATCGATAGTCCACACCAATTTCGAGAGTTCAGGCTTCGACTCTTCTGGAATTTCCAATGCATAACTCCCACAATCCTCCAGAGTGTTGAATCTCCGAAGTGAGGGATCTTCCTCCACGTTTCCTCTAGGTTAGGATGACCAAGATTTACTTCGGGAGTTCGAGCTACGAGATTTTTCTTCTGTTTTCTCGCGCAATCCTCTGAAGTAAATCTTCCGAAGTGTGAGATCCGTTGACACGTGTCCTCAGCCTTCAATGGCTCATATTTACTTCGGGACTTCAGCTCTTCTGTCTAGTCATTAATCCTTGTGCTACTTTGAGATCCCAATCACCCTAGAGCCGCTAATATGAATTATTCATGGGATCTCCGCTGTTGAAAATTGAACCCGACCGCTGCTTGCATTTTAATACCAAAATGGGCTTCTTTGAATGCTGCGTTTTTTTCTTAAGGATGATACCTGTGTGAACAAAGGACTTGGACGACCTGTTGTGAGCTTAATCAATGGAAAACATGATGACCAATAATTTGACCAAAATCACGATATGTGTTCATCCTTTAAAGAAAACAGAAAAAACCTTGAGTCGAGGATCAATCAAACCAGATACTAAGGAAAACCAGATCATTGATCGGAAATGGGAATTGACTTTATCAACAAGAAGGGGGAAAGATCCTAAGAATGGTGTGCGAAAAATAGAGAGACGAAGCAGGGGTGCAGACTTGGTTATTCACAACAAACACATATGACCTTTGACAACTTTATGTGATAACACAACCCTTGGTAACAGTTCATGTGGAAGTTATTATATAAGGAACAACTTCCAGATAAGCTGAAATCAGAATCAAACTTGAAAGAGACCCAGAAGAAGTCAAAACAGAAAGAAGTCAGCAATCAAGAGGAAATTAGAAAAAGACTTGTGACACTTTGCAGAAGGCAATAAGGATGCAGACGAAAGTGTGGACTCTCTTAGATGGAGGGAGTTGATTACAGAATTCCAAAAGAAGAGCATGAATTAATGCATGAAGCAAGTATTAGGAGGGAGATAATCCTAAATGATATGATCCATTGAGGTTTATGAAGTGTCTGTCCATGTTCCAATTGAAAGTAGCAGCCATTATAAACAATACATGTTTAGTTTGACTCTAGAAGAAGTCTTATTTGAAAATAAGCCTTAAAGTATCCTTGGTTGTCCATCTACATCCATGATTCTATTAGGAAAGGAAGAATTTGGAATCATAAGGGCATATATAAGAACCCATGGACCCAATAACTAAAGAGAGCCATGAGAAAGAACATGAAGATTACAAGAAATAAAGAAAAGGAAGAACAACCAGTTATTATACCGAGAATCACAAGACTACCAATTTGGTTTGAACCCACTAAGAAACAATCAAGCAGAAGAAATGGAAGTTATGATAAAGAATATTGTATGTAAGAAAATGTGAAAAATACTTATGAATGGAAGAATTGCAAGATTTAGAGTTTCTTCCAAAAGGAGGGAGAAGACTATGACAACAACTTGTTGCAGTAAACCAAATATACCTCTTCTAGTATCCATGGATTGGAATTTACATGCAAAATATTGTTCTTCCCAATAAAGCAAGTGAAAAAGAAGATTATACTAGAAAGAGACCCATGTATGTAGATATAAGAATACCTTGTATTGATTCAAACAACTTGATGCAGAGTATCTCATATACAACAAAAGCGTGGTGAAAACCTTCTATGATAGAGATAGTGTATTAAAATAGTTACTTAGAAGTCTGGGATGATCGATTGCAAATCCATGGAAAACTCTCATGATGACATAAGAAGTGCTACTTGGATATGTTTCAGTTTGAGATTTTCCACGATGTCATGAGCTAGCATGAAACATAAGTGCTGAAATAGACCATGATATATTGTAATGATCAGAGCTATATGAATCCTTCAGAGAAAACCAGTGTTCTATGACAGACCAAAGTACATTGAGATCAAGCATTATATTCTCTGTGATGAAGTCCATAAAAGAGAAATGGTTCTCCAAAATATGCCCATATGAGTAGATAAAAAATATTTTTGGTAAAGCCTTTGTCCAAGATGAAAAGGTTGCGTACTTAAGAAACAAGCTGGGGCTTGTGGAGATGAATTTCTTATTGAAAAATGAAGAGATTACTCCCAGGTTGGGAGGGAGCACTGATGTGTTAATGAATTATGGACAATCATTTTTCAGTTCGAAAAATGGTCTAGGATGAGCAGTTCCTTTCCAGTAAGTGGTTTGAGATTTCTGATGGACATGCATTTTCTAGCTCGGAAAATGGTCCAGATCGGACAATCATTTTCGTAATGAAAATGGTTCAATAGATTGCTGATGTACCATAGACAACGATTCAACTTGTGGCCAATGTGAGCGAGTGGTATAGGAAAGTCATTCTTCTTGGAAGTCACTTTGAGTAGTGGTCAAGTAGAATGGTCTGCCTTGTCGGGAATTCATTCTTTTGAAGTTCACAGTTGTGAGCAGTTTCAAAGAATGGTTCATTTTGGAGGTTGGTGCAGGACAATAATTTCCTCAGGAAATGGTCCGGATGGTCATTCCCTAGGGCAGGCTCATTCTCTCCAAGTTGCACTATGATTAGTGCTGGAGGAATGGCCCAGTTAGGTGAATGGTCCAGTTTCAACAATTAGGGACATGAATTCCCTAGGGAAGACTCATTCTCTCCAAGTTGCACTATGATTAGTGCCGGAGGAATGGTCCAGTTAGGTGAATGGTCTAGGCTTAGAAATCAGGGACAATTATTCTTCTATGCTTGAGAAGAATAGTCCAGATAGCCCATGGATGATGTTTTACTTTCTGAGGGCAGATTCTCTTCCATATCTCAAGGATGTGAGTGGAAGAATGTCCCATATGACTCAGTTTGTATCATGATATTGTTATGTAGGTTGATATCAAATGATATGATCACTGTGGAGACTGTATGTCTCTGGACATTTGTTGTATGCCACTGTGTTGGATGTGTTCCATTTTTTGTGACTATGTGTCACTTATCAAGTAGTCATGTGCTACTTGGTGTGGTTGTGTACCACTGGATAGTAGTTGTGTACTACTATGGATAGACACAATTGTGTTCTATTGAATGTCATTGTTTTGATTGCCATGAAAAATATAAGTAGTGTTGGAAATGATTACCAGTTAGATGGATAGTTAGTGTCCTGGTGGACAGATATTATCCAGGTAGAAAATGGCCCAGGAAAATTCTTCTTCTAGGACGTATGTCCGGATTAGAAGAATAGTCCTTCTAGCCCATGGCGTGGCTTCCTAAATCTGTTGGAACAATTATTATTCTAGGAAATATGTCCAGATTAGAAGAATAATTCTTGTATCACTGATTACTCAGATGGAGTATGGTTTCGAGAGATGATGTAGTTGATGCTATCAAATGATATTGATAATGATGATGGTGCTTGTGATTTAATCATGAGATGTCCTGTGTGGCTATGATGATGCTATCGGTTGAATGGTATGTTTATGCTCAAGACCATTGAATATTATACCTCCCTAGATAGGATGGAGTGTTGATAGATATTATGGTAGTTGTGGGAGGTATTAAACTCCACTTGTAACCTTTGACGAGACTATAACACTCCAATAAGCAAGAAGAAACCCTAAAGCATTGGACATAACTCTAGAAGACAATTCGGCTAAAGGAAATATTTAATATTGAGTTTTTATCCTCCAGAATGAGAAGTCGGCCCAGAAAGCTAAGGAGGAGAAGTATAAATACATGACGCCAGAGCTCATTTGGAGGACACAACTCACAACTGCAGAAATTCAGTAGTGCGCATTGCAGAAATTTAGTGTGCAAGTCTCGAGGATAGCTGTAACTATAGTTATTGCAACCTGTAATTTCAGTATTTCTGGGTTGGACCTTTTGATCAGTCTTGGTTATCTTTGATTAGTGAATTATCCTTGGTGGACTATTGATTTTATACCATAATTATTCTCTGTCAAGGTTAAGGTGCTTGGGGGTGGATTTGGCCTATGGTTGGGTGACAATATTTCTATATTGTCTGTGGTTAAACAAGCACACCTAATTTTCTAACAAGATGTACTGACATGAAAATTTACACAATAAGCTATTTGTAATAGGTGGGAGGACACCAATATCCACCTGGATGCTGTGTAGGGCTTCAATACAACCCCGTAAGTGCATAAACCACAATTACAAAGAAATGTCCCCATTACAGAGAAACATGCTAAACTGAAAACTATGAAGATGAGCTAGTTGGAAATTGGAACAAGTGGGTGGCCACCAATATCCACCTAGATCAATCCTCCCCCCTTAGGAATCAATAGTCTCTATTACATTGAGTGCCCGAGGAAGAGGGGAAATCATTTTCTGAATCTGAATCTTGGTGAGCTGTGTGCCTTGTTGGAGAAGTTGCACTGCTTAGTTCATGGAAGGATGTCACAAATATGTTGCTAGCGGGGTTGAATCTGTTCCACCATCCTGTTGTCTCTAGGCTTGATGAGGCATTATGTAGGCACTATTGTAGGTGAAGAAACAATATCTTCTTTCTCTTCTGCAGTCTGCTTCTGCTGGATAGAAGGTGTTGAGGCTACAGTGGTTATAGTGGCCTTTTGTGCATCCTTTGAAGAAACCATGAAGAGGATGAATTTTGGAGTATGAGAGATTAATTTGCGGCACTGTTTTTGTGGAATAGTAGTCACAACTACCTTTGGTATACTGTAGAGATGACCCCCTAGAGTAATAATGACACTATGGGGCTGAGACTCATAAACAACATGATATTTCCACATATATGGTTGGCCCAAAATAACATCACAAACATCAAGATGGGTAACATCACACACTGCCTCATCCTTGAAGGGCTAGATGCCATAGGACAAGAGACACTGATGGTTGACATAGAGATCTCATCCCTGGTGAAGCCACCCGATGTTGTATAGCTGTGGGTGTGGTGTTGTTGACAACCCTAATTGTTTGATGACCTCATATGCGATGAGGTTCTTCTGGATGCCACTATCAATAATGAAATGAAACGAGGTCCCCTTCACCCACATCTATGAATGCAAGAGGCACTCCCCCTCTTCAGGTTCTACTAGTTCTTCTAGTTGAATTGTTGCGGTCACGACAATAACAGTACGGTCTACGTCGACGATTTGTCCATTTTCAATATTTTCTGGATCAAATTACGAATATAGGTTCGGCTCCTTGTCTTTGACCTCGACCACCAATGATTTTTTTGAGCAACATTCATCAGTGTTGTGCTAGGGGATTTTGTGGAAGTCGCACCACTTCCTAGTGTCATTCTTTGTATTTCCTTTACCCTTATTTTCCTGTTTCTTGGAATGGTTGTCAGGAGATTTTTGGTTAGGGTTATCTTTACCATGCTTTGGTTGTTGTGGATTTGCAGACCCTAACTCCGATTTGTTCTGGTGCCTAAATTTCTACTTGATTTTGACAACATGTCGATAGGAAGCTCCCAATGATGATATGTTTATGAAATCCATTTCAGTTTGGATGTACCTATGCAGAGCCCCATGATATTTCAAAACTATATGCCACTCAAAGTATTTGATACCCAGCTTGGTGTGTAAGGTATGGAAAGTATTTGTGAACTCCGAAACTATTTGGATCTTCTCTTTCCATAGTGAGGTCCATCTCATGTACTTATCTTCATAGTTATCAACAGAGTAGTATTGTTCCTTGACTGCATCCACAAAAAAATCCCAAGTGGTCTTAGCCCCATATATTCCACATTCCTCTATGGAAATTTGCTCCCAGTAATTTTCTCACTAATGTTTGACGTGGGGGAGAGACCTGTCAAAAAAACTGTGAACATAGAAATAACCTTCTAGCAGATTTAACCATTTTTCTAAGGCATCTGCATCTATCCGTCCTTCAAATATGGGAATATCAAAATTAACTTATACCTTGAAGGGAGAGGTTCCTCCAAAGTGTCCACTTGATGAAGATGCACATGTTGCTATTGGCAGATGTTGAAGGATGTGGGAAAAATTCTCCATCATTTCGTCCCTCTATCACATGAGATCTTGCTCAAGCAACATGTTAATAGAATCTTCTGCTCCACCGTTTTTCTTTTCTTCAACCATAAAGGGTTTCTTGGGCATGCGAGAGCAATTTCCTCAAGAGAGACAAGCTCTAGACCCAACTTTCTATACTCAGACCTCGTCGGGGACTTGCATTGAAAAACGATCAAGAGCAGCTTGCTCTGATACCACTAATCCAAATTATTTTTGGAATGAAATGAAAGAAAAGATATTACAATGAAATACACATAAAAATTTCCAGTTGATAAATGCAACAATACATGATTTCTATTAATGAAAGAAATATATAGAGATTGTAAAAATATAGAGTGCAAGACTCGCTAGAATGGTGGCATATTTATCTCCGAGAAGAGATGTGATGGCTACGCTCATTCACAAGAAGATAATTACAATGAGGCTATGGAGGCCCTTTTATGATAAACATGAATTCAAAAAACATAGACATCCAAAAACCTAACCCTAGTATATGAAGCACCAAAAGTCACGTGGGCCCCGTTGGGGTAAGTTATTACATTAACTTCCTGGGGTCATAAAGTTTGCATACGATCTTTTTTTTAGGCATGTGATAACCCGTTGAAAAGGTATTTTTGAGAAATACACATTATGCCATCAAAATATGACTCCTTCTACAATTTGACTATGGCAAGCCAAGAAAACACTGTTTAGAGCCCCAAAACGACCCTGGAAGTACATAAAGATGTACTAACATGAAAAATTCCACAATAAGCCGGTTCGAATAGGTGGGAGAACACCAATATCCACCTAGATGATATGTAGGGCTTCACTATAGCCCCATAAGTGAAGAACCCATAATTACAAAGAAATTTTTCCATTACAGAGAAATGTGCTAAACTGAAAACTGTCAAGATGAACCAGTTGGAATTTGGAACAGGTGGGTAGCCACCAATATCCACTTGGATCACAATTATAATTAAAATTTATAGCCAATAATACTAATATAACAATATAAATACAAAAAATCAATATATAGGGTGTTACATGGGGATTTATGCTTAATACGAGACTTTGTCTAGGGCCTTAACATGCCTATCCCCTTCAAACAAGTGTTTCCATTAACACTTGATTAGCTGCAAATATTTATGCATAAAGAAATCATCTTCCCATGTCAATTATTCTATTAGTAGGTTCTTCAACTTGATGAGGTACTCATTAATTTATCAATTTCATAACTACTTAACCCTTGTTTCAATGATCGTTTGTGGTTCCAGTATGATTTTCCCTTCTTCATTGATCTTTGGTAAAATAGTTTGAATTGAGATCTTGTCATTGGTTACCTTATTTAAACAAGAAACATGGAATATTGGATGTACATGTGAATATGGAGGTAACTCCAATTTGAAATCCATACTTTCAATCCTTTCCAACACCTTATAGGGACCATAATATTTAGGTGCTAATTTATTGTCCTTTTTTTTCTTCAGGGACATATGTTTGTATGGTTGTAGCCTTAGAAATACCCAATCCTTCAAACTCCCTTTCATTGTGATTTTGATCTACTTGTTGTTTCATCGTATTTTGTGCTATAACCAAGTTGTCTTTCAATAGTTTGAGAACCTCATGTTGGTGCTCTATGTGTTCCTCCATTGCTTGAACCTTCACTTTACCTTCCCAGAGTGATGTTATGGATGGAGGATGATATCCATAAAGTTCCATAAATGGGGACATGTTTGATGAACTATGAAGGATGTGTTGTACCACCATTATGATAGGGGAAACCACTTGACCCCTTGTGTTTGTTTATCAGAGGCAAAGCAATGAAGATAACCTTATAGAAATTTACTCACAATCTCAATTTTCCCATCAGATTGAGGATGGTAAGAGGATATGTGAGCCAATTGAGTACCCAAACAAAAAAATAATTCAGTCGAAAAATTTCTAGTGAAAATTGGATCTCTGTCACTTATAATGATCTTAAGGATTCCATGTAATTTCTGAACTATTTCCATGAATGATGTGGTTATTCTACTTTCCTTAAAAGGATGATAAAGGGAGAAAAATGGACATACTTTGTGATTTGATCCACTACTACCCATGATGACATTATTTCCTTTGGACTTGGGTAGAATTGTAGTAAAATACATTAAAACCTCTTCCAAACATTGACTTGGTATAAATAATGGTTGTAGGAGACTTGGGGTCTTGATTATCTCTCCCTTATTCTATTAGAAAACCACACATTCAACCACAAAATTTTGAACATCATCTTTAATACCTTCCCAGAAAAATTCCTTCTTGATCTCGTGGTAAGTTTTCAAGAACCTTGAATATCCTCGTATAGAAGAAGTATGCAATTCCAAAAGGACCTTATGTTTGAGTTGGGAATTATTATATAAATATAAGTGATCTTGATACCACAATAAGTCATTATTCTACACAAATTTATCTAATGCATTTGGTTCCTCTTGTAGTTGTTGAATGATATTGTATACATTTTGATCTTACTTCAATTCTATCATTTCTTCTTACACCCAATCAGATTGTGGAATGGAAATAACATACAATAAACCCTTTGTGTCTTCTTATTTCCTTGAAAGTGCACCTGCCACCATATTTTGTTTTCCTTTTTTGTAGTTAATTCCAAAGTGATAACCTACCATCTTTGTAACCCATTTTTATTTCTTTTATGAAGATAATCGTTGCTCCAAGAAGTACTTCAAACTATCATGATATGTTTTTACCTTGAAGTGTCTTCCTATTAGGTAAGGGAACCATTTATTAACTAAATGTAATATGTCCAACATTTCCTTTTCATAAATGGGTTTGAGTAATTTCTTTCCTTTAAGCCGACTACTCTCAAAGGAAACAATCATTCCTTCTTGCATTAAAACTACACCAATGTCATGTACCGAGGCATCACATTACATAATAAAGGTTTTTGTAAAGTTAGGGATGGCTAGGACAAGAGTCATACACATAGCATCAAGCTTTTCAAAAGCTCCAATTTATTCTTGAGTCCAAAACAATGCCTCCTTTTTTAATAATGTTGTTAGAGGTGTTGCTAGTTGACCACAATTCTTGAAAAACTTGTGGTAATATCTTGTCAATCTTAAGAATCCACTAAGATTGTTCAAGGTTTTTAGAATTGACCATTCCATCATAGATTTAATTTTGTTAGGGTCCACTTTGAAACCTTCATGAGATGCAATATGACCCATATATTCCACTTCTTGAACCCCAAAGGAACACTTGGAAGGATTTGCATATAGTTGTTTCTCTTACAATAGTTTTAACACCATGTTGACATGTTGTACATACTCTTCCCACGATTTTCTATAGATTAGTATATCATCAAAAAATACTAACACAAATTTTCTGAGTAAGGGTTTGAAAACATAATTCATCAAGTTTTGAAATGTTGAAGGTGCATCGGTAAGGCCAAACACTAAAAACTCATAATGAACTTCTTGTGTTCTAAAGGTTGTTTTGGGAATTTATTCTTCCTCATTTTGATTTTATGATATTCAAAATGAAGATCCAACTTAAATAAAAACATTTCTCCTTGTAATTCATCTAATAAATCATCAATGATTCATCTAATAAATCATCAATGATAGGAATACGAAATTTATCTTTAATGATAATTTTGTTGAGCTGTCTATAATCTGGACACATATTCCATGAACTATCATTTTTTCAACCATCATCACTAGTGAAGAGAAATCACTTTGGCTAGGTTGAATGATGTTGAGCTCTAACATTTCTTGAATCGTATGCTCAATATCACTCTTTTTTGCATATGAGTACTTGTAAGGCTTAATTTTAGGTGGTACACTTCTGGGTTGTAAATGAATGGCATGGTAATGATATCGAGTGGAAAAACCTTAGGAATCTCTTCAAATACCTTGCAATCATTGTCAATAATGTTTTGGATATCCATTGGAACAACAGGTCTAGATGTTTGAACATCTAGTGAGCTCAATTTTACAAGTACACAATGGTGTCTCTTTTTTAGTAATTTTGTCATGTTGTTAGAGATTATCACTTTAGAGGGATTCCCTTGGATACCTTTGAGTTCAATTTCATTTCCTTATAAGGAAAATATCATGAAAAATTATTAAAAATTAAGAGCCACTTGTTGAGCACTCGACACATCCTAAACGTTTTGTGAATTTTTCTTTTGGGTACCACTTTATCTTTTCTAAATTTAGTTAATTTTGTAGGGATCGACAGGTTTTTCTTGTTGTTATTCTTTAATCATTGATAACATTTGGTTTGGTTTGGAATTGTTGAACATATTGACCTTTTCTCTAAGTAAACCTAGCATTTAGACTAAGTATACACAACTTAAAATTTGAGCCACACACCCATCATCAGCATTGGCGAAATCCGAGAGGAAAAATTCCCACATAACAATGATAATCGTCGATCTATGATCACTGATGCACCATCATCATTAAAGAAATGGGAGGAAGGGAATGCTGATCGCTAATTATGGCATGCGAAAAAGTTTTCTAAAAATCACCGATATATAACCATCGACATCGACAAACTAGAAAGTTAAACCATCAACATAGGAAACCACAATTGTTGATTTTTGATCACCGTTATAACGTCGACATCGATGAAGAGGGGAAAGGAAACATCAACCTGTGTCAAAAGGAAAATCCTCGATGTCAAAAAGAAATGATCCTCACGCCCCTCCTGCCTCATTTTCCCTATACCTTCTTGAAAATCATTCCTCTTCTGGTTGGTTAAGTCAGTTTCCCATTACTAAATGACTTGTTTTTTCATCATTATCTTTCTTGACTGATTCTTTGCGCAAATGGTTTATGTTTTTTTGAAGGATAATTGCATGTCATGATTTGGTTTGAAATACTTGTCATCATGTTTTCCATTGATTAAGCGTGCAATAGGTCCAACAAGTCTTTTGTGTGCGCAGGAGACATCCAGGACCACCATTTATTTTGTATGCGCATTAAGTTTCCACAGGAAAGACACAACAATTCAGAGTAGTCTATTTTGAGCTTAGATTTCAAGACAAACAGACAGCTCAAATATTAAACGATGGAGATCTAAAAATTGATGCAGATAAACGACTCTCGTGTATGCGAATTCTGAAAATCGCGCGAGGTTTAATCACAAAGTTACGCAAACTTCACTCTGCGACTTGATGCAGGAGCATCTCAAGCGAGCCAACGCGGAGACAACAGACAGCTGGAAAAGCACCTAGCACAAATTTTGAAATCACCTTGAAGTTATTGCGTGATATTAAATGAAGCCATTAAGAAGAAGCGCACTTGTAAAATGTAACCGAACCTTGAGCGATTTTCTCTCATCCTTAGTAAGTAGGAGGCATTTATGGTAGTTAATGCAAGTAGGTAGAATTGAATGTGTAGAATAGACCGTTTTAGAGCGCAAGAGGGAAATGGGATATAGACACCCTCATTGTGTATTGTAACATTATCAGAGAGAGCATAGAAGAGAAGCAAAGAGCTGTGTGAAAACACCCATGTACAGAAGTTCTAAATTAATACAAGAGAGCTGTGATTCAGACTCATGGTGTTCATATATTCTCTGTGTATGCATCTTTGAATGTTATGCTCATGAATGTTTTGCTCTTTCTATCATGCATTTGCTTTTATGCTATGTATGAATGATTTCTTGTTGAATGTTTGAAATCTGAGAGGAAAGGGAAAAGGAATGAGTTTCAATTGTTTCTCTATCTGAGCAAGAGTTCCTCCAAGGAGTGTAGTTGAATTTTCCGCAAGGAGTGCGTCGACAAGGTGTTCAGAGGTGTGTCTCTGAAAGCTTAGGAGAGAAATATTTTGTTCTCATTCACTCAAAAGTGCAGACAGGCATAGGAGCCGTGCAAGGAGTGCGCAGGCCAAATGAAGTCTCAGGGTTGTGGACCTGAGTAGAATATTGAGAGACTACTGCTGCAGCTGTATGCAGAGTCGAAGGATTTCAACACTTGGAAGTGTTTGTCTAAAAGATGCAAAGCGGTGGAAAGCTCAGAAGGATTTTACCTTTCGAAGGAATAAAAAAGAAGGCATAGTGACAAGGGACTGTAGGAGGATAGATTCTCAGAGGAAGGTCGGATGGTCGGAATTCTCTGAGGAGAAATTGCGAAGATCCGTGAACTGTTAGATCTCACGGAGGTGCAGGGGAGATACGGTGAGTATTCCCAAAAGGTTCTAAGCTTAGGAGGAGTAGGACCATAGATTCAAGCCACAAGGGCTGTTGGATTTACACGGGGATTCCTATATCGGGTTTTCGCAGGTGAAAGTCTCGAAAAATTTGCAACGGGAATCGTGATATCCCGAACCAAAAAGTCCCGAAGGCTAAGGGGATTGTGTGGGCCACAGAGGAGACAACAAGTGGACATGTGGTGCACTATTGACATGGAGTCAAACTCCGTTGATCATTTCAGAAATTCGGGGAGTGAAGTTATGAATTCTTTGCATTAGGATTTGCGATATTGCGAAGTTCGAAGTCCCGATGGAGTAAAGGGGCGTTGAAAGGTCAACCTTGTGAGCATGTTGGAATTTTGAAACATCGGGTTTCGGGAATCACAGGAACAAGTTGTTGGACACCGCGACCGCCAAAATCGCGATAAGGAAAAACCCAAAAGAAAAGGGAACGAGTCAACGTTGACGGGTTTCGGGTTTCGGAGAATCTAAAAGACAAGCACATGACCAATGGATTCACGAAAGGGAGAAGTCTGATTTCCCGAAGTAGAAGGGGAAATTTGTCGAAGTTGACTGTGGGTGAAGGTTTCCCAAAAGGGAAATAGAAGAGCCATTCCGAAGCTCTTCGGGCCAACGTTAAGGGAAAGATCCTGTGTTGACGTGGACCTTTTGGCCTGCGGGTTGTGGAGGGAGCGTGCATCATCATTTCTTGGTATCAGAGCACAGAAAGGTTCTTTTCTTTCTGAAGAAAGGAAAAGGAGAATTCACCATGCCGCCAAGGAGAAGGGACAGACAAACACCCGATCCACCAGAGGAGAGGGAAATGCCACGAAGAAGAGGTAGGCAGATGACTGATCCAACCATGGAGAAAGAAATGCGTGATCTACGAGCTAGAATTGAAGACATGGAGACAACACAGAGACGCACAGTCGGTGCCAGGGATATTAGTGATTCCTAAAGTGAAATTGAAGCTGAACGTGAAGAAGAAGTTGCAGCCGAAGATGCAACAAACGAATGGTTGATTAAGGCTATTACAAGAATGGGTGCAAGAGCGAAGATGGACATTCTAGTTTATGAGGGAAACTTGGATGTAGAGGAGCTTCTAGACTGGATTAGAGCTCTAGACACATACTTTGACTATGAAGATGTCGAGGAAGACAAGAAAGTCAAGCATGCTGTCACTATATTGAAAGGACATGCAGCATTGTGGTGGGATGAACTACAAGATGACAGACACTGCAAAGGAAAGCAGAAGATCAAGATCTGGGATAGAATGATTGCGAAGATGAAGGCAAAATTCATCCCCAACGATTATCAAATTACTCTGTTTAGGAGGATGCATAACTTGAGATAGAAGCTGATGACAGTGAAAGAATACACTGAAGAATTCTACAAGCTAAACATCAGGGCAGGTCATCAGGAGAGTGATGATGAAAAAGTTTCCAAATACATGAATGGGCTGAGATACGACATTCAGGATGAGATGAGCATGGTAACCATCCGAATGGTGGAATATGCTTATCAGATGGCTCTGAAAGCTGAAGAGAAGCTAAGCTGAAAGCAGGGTCAAAGAGGCCGAGGTAGAAGTCATCCTAGAGGCAAATTAGTTGCTCAGGACAAATATCCAAAGCCCAAGGAGGACTGGAAGAAACCTCAGACTTGAACTGAAAGAGGTGGAACCTCACAGCGAGGGTAGCATACCAAATAGAGAGGAGATAATGCTGACAATAACACTTTTCCTCGTACTAGAGGTAGAAGAAGAGGAAGAGGTGGGGTAATAACATGCTTCACATGTGAAAAGAATGGGCACAAGTCTTACGAGTGTCCAGATAAAAAGAAGGAAANGGAGGACTGGAAGAAACGTCAGACTTGAACTGAAAGAGGTGGAACCTCACAGCGAGGGTAGCATACCAAATAGAGAGGAGATAATGCTGACAATAACACTTTTCCTCGTACTAGAGGTAGAAGAAGAGGAAGAGGTGGGGTAATAACATGCTTCACATGTGGAAAGAATGGGCACAAGTCTTACGAGTGTCCAGATAAAAAGAAGGAAAGTGGAGAAGCTCACATCACTGAGACACAGAGGCGAGATGTTGAGGCAGAGGATGCTGAAGGCGGAACATCGTTGATGATGTAAAAAGTCCTTTTGACACCAGAGAAGGAGGTGGAGAGTTCAGTCCAAAGGACCAGACTTTTCTGGATTTCTTGCAAGACCAAGAACAAGGTATGCAAGGTCATAGTGGACAGTGGTAGGACGAATAATCTCATTTCTACGGAGATGGTAGAAAAGCTAGAGCTGGAGACGATTGATCATCCAAGCCCATACAGAGTTTCGTGGCTACAAAAAGGACATCAGGTAACTGTCACTAAACAATGTTTAGTTGAATTCAAGATAGGAGGATATAATGATAAGATATTATTTGATGTCATTCCTATGGATGTTTGTCATCTATTGCTGGGTAGACCATGGCAATATGACAGGAATGTGATTCATGATGGGAGAATGAACACATACACCCTAGAGAAGAATGGAAGGACTCACATGTTGCTTCCAATCAAGGATAAGGAGGTGAAACCGGAAGTAAGCAACACTATACTTCTCATGAGTGGGAAGGAACTTCTTACAGAGGTTAAGAAGAAGGAAGAACCACAATTCATTGTGGTCAGAAAGCCTAGAATTGTTTTAACTAGCACAAGAGTAGATGATTTACCAGAGGAAGTTCAGGAACTACTGGGAGAGTTCACTGACATAGTAGTGGAAGAACTACCTCGTTCGTTGCCACCGATTAGAAGTGTGAGTCATCATATTGATCTCATACCAGGAGCCAGTTTGCCAAACAAAGCCGCATATAGATTGACGCCACAAGAGAATGAAGAGGTTAAGAGGCAAGTCCATGATTTATTGGACAAAGGTTTGGTCAGGGAAAGCTTGAGTCCGTGTGCTGTTCCAACAGTACTCAGTCCGAAGAAAGACGGAGGCTGGAGGATGTGTACTGACTCGAGGGTGATCAACAAGATAACCATCAGGTACAGATTTCCATTGCCAAGGATGGATGATCTGATGGATTTCTTGAGTGGAGCAAAGTATTTTTCAAAGATTGATTTGAAAAGCAGTTATCATCAAATCCGCATGAGAGAAGGTGATGAGTGGAAGACATCATTCAAAACCAATGAAGGGTTGTATGAATGGCTTGTTATGCCATTTGGCTTAACAAATGCACTGAGTACCTTCATGAGGTTGATGAATGAAGTCCTGAGGGAGTTCATCGGAAAATTTGTCATTATGTATTTGGATGACATACTGATTTTCAGTAAAACAGTGGCAGAGCATCTGAAGCATTTAGCTACAGTGATGCAAAGATTGCAGCAGGAGAAGCTGTTGATAAACATGAAGAAATCCTCATTCATGAAGACAGAGCTCATCTACTTGGGATTTGTTATTTCTGCATATGAGTTGAGGATGGATCCAGATAAGGTGGAGGTAATCAAGAATTGGCCATCATCGAAGAATATATTTGAGGTGAGAAGTTTTCATGGATTGGCTAGTTTCTACCAAAAATTCATTAGGAATTTCAGTGGAATTAGTGTAGTGATGATGGATACAGTGAAGAAAAGACACAAATCTTTTCACTGGATAGAAGACGCTGAAAAGAGTTTTAATCTGTGGAAGAGGAAGATTACGGAACAACCAATTTTGGTGTTGTCGGATTTCCGAAGGACATTTCAAGTGAAATGCGATGCAAGTGGGTTTGCAATAAGGGAAATCTTGAGTCAGGAAGACAGGCTGATAGTGTACTTCAGCGAGAATTTGAATGAAGTGAAAGTGAAGTACTCCACTTATGACAAGGATTTTTATGCTATTATCCAGGAATTGAAGAAATGGAGACATTACTTGATCTCGAAAGAGTTTGTCTTGTATAGTGACAATCATGCATTGCAGTTTGTGACTCAACAAGAAAAGTTGAATCAGAGACATGTCAAATGGGTTGAGTATATGCAGAATTTTACTTTTGTGATTAAACATATTTCGGGTACTGCTAACAAATTCGTTGATGCTTTGAGYAGGAAGTGTTTGCTGTTGCAGGAGTTCAAAGTCAAAACGTTGGGTTTTGATGATCTCAGGGACATGTATGCAGATGATCAGGATTTCAAGGAAGCATATGAATCAGCTGAGAATCAAATTMTCAGGGATAGAAGCCAGTGGGTAGAGTACATGATCCAGGAAGGATTACTATTTAGAGGTAATCAACTGTGTATTCCGAAATGCTCCATGAGGGAGAATTTGCTGAAGGAGAAGCACAGTGGAGGATTGGCAGGGCACTTTGGTCACAACAAGAGGTTCAAAAAGTTGAATGAGTCATATTTTTGGCCGGGAATGTGAGTAGATGTCAAGACATTCATGGACAGATGCAGAATTTGCCAACATTCGAAGGGAAGAAAACAAAATGTGGGGTTTTATCAACCATTACCCATACTTGAAAGGCCGTGGGATGCAATCAGCATGGATTTCACATTGGGGTTGCCAAGAACACAAAGAGGATTTGACTCAATCTTTGTGGTGGTGGATATATTTTCCAAGATGGCACACTTCATTCCATGTCAGAAGACCAATGATGCAACTCACATTGCGAATATGTTTTTCAAAGAAGTCATTCGAC
>JASDQU010101574.1:133840-158128 GCA_032191745.1 Picea mariana | reverse complement strand
TCAGGGATAGAAGCCAGTGGGTAGAGTACATGATCCAGGAAGGATTACTATTTAGAGGTAATCAACTGTGTATTCCGAAATGCTCCATGAGGGAGAATTTGCTGAAGGAGAAGCACAGTGGAGGATTGGCAGGGCACTTTGGTCACAACAAGAGGTTCAAAAAGTTGAATGAGTCATATTTTTGGCCGGGAATGTGAGTAGATGTCAAGACATTCATGGACAGATGCAGAATTTGCCAACATTCGAAGGGAAGAAAACAAAATGTGGGGTTTTATCAACCATTACCCATACTTGAAAGGCCGTGGGATGCAATCAGCATGGATTTCACATTGGGGTTGCCAAGAACACAAAGAGGATTTGACTCAATCTTTGTGGTGGTGGATATATTTTCCAAGATGGCACACTTCATTCCATGTCAGAAGACCAATGATGCAACTCACATTGCGAATATGTTTTTCAAAGAAGTCATTCGACTTCATGGCTTACCAAGGGGTATAGTTTCAGATCGAGACACCAAGTTCATAGGGCACTTTTGGAGAACCTTATGGAAGAAGTTGGGAACTAACTTGTCATTTAGTTCAGCTTATCATCCTCAGACGGATGGATAGATAGAAGTGGTAAAAAGAAGTCTGGGAGACTTGCTGAGAAGCTTGGTGACAAAACACCACAGCCAGTGGGACAACATATTACCACAGACAAAATTTGCTTATAACGACTCGGTTAACAGAAGCACAGGGAAGATTCCATTTCAGATTGTCTATGGCATGCAGCCAAGAGGAATTTCTGAGCTGAGGGATTCATAACATAATGCAACTAGGAGCACTAGTGTAGAAGAATTCACAGAGGCAATGAAGGAACTTCACAACTAGGTGAAGGAGTGACTGCAGAATTCGAGCCAGGAATATAAGCGTAGAGCCGATCAACACAAGAGACAACTTCAATTTGAGGTTGGTGACTTGATTTTGGAACATTTGAGAAAAGAAAGGTTCCCGAGAGGAACATATAATAAGATGAAGATGAGGAAAATCGGACCGTGTAGGGTCTTGAAGAAATTTGGGGCGAATGCTTACGAGATTGAATTACTCAATGGGATCGGAATTTCTATGATATTCAATATCTTAGATTTGTACCCATATAAAGCTGAGGAAGTAGGGACAGGAAATGAACAACCAGTAATCCAGTGGACAAAATAGATGCCAGTTGCAGAGAAGCCGCAGATGGAGTGCATACTGGATAAAAGAGTGAGCAAGAAGACCAGGCGAAAGCAATACTTTGAGTATCTGGTCAAATGGAAGAACCATCCAGTTGAAGATGCCAGCTAGGAGAGCGAAGTAGAGATCCAGAGGCATGGACACATCGTGCGTGAGCTCATGGAGAGGAGCCCATGAAAATTTTCAAGCCAAGGAGCATGATGCAGGAGAATCTCAAGCGAGCCAACGCAGAGACAACAAACAACTGGAAAAGCGCCCAACACAAATTTTGAAATCACCTTGAAGTTATTGCGCGATCTTAAATGAAGCCATTAAGAAGAAGCGCACTTGTAAAATGTAACTGGACCTTGAGCGATTTGCTCTCGTCCTTAGTATGTAGGAGGCATTTATGGTAGTTAATGTAAGTAGGTAGAATTGAATGTGTAGATTAGACAGTTTTAGAGCGCAAGAGGGAAACAGGATATAGACACCCTCATTGTGTATTG
The DNA here is from genome assembly GCA_032191745.1 of Picea mariana. Lineage (NCBI taxonomy): Eukaryota > Viridiplantae > Streptophyta > Pinopsida > Pinales > Pinaceae > Picea > Picea mariana. The sequence goes on along the minus strand of JASDQU010101574.1, from coordinate 156,432 downwards.
TAACATTATCAAAGAGAGCATAGAAGAGAAGCAGAGAGCTGTGTGAAAACACCCATGTACAGAAGTTTTGAATTAATACAAGAAAGCTGTGATTCAGACTCATGGTGTTCATAAATTCTCTATGTATGCATCTTTGAATGTCATGCTCATGAATGTTTTTCTCTTTCTGTCATGCATTTTCTTTTATGCTATGTATGAATGATTTCTTGTTGAATGTTTGAAATCTAAGAGGAAAGGGAAAAGGAACGGGTTTCAATTGTTTCTCTATCTGAGCAAGAGTTCCTGCAAGGAGTGCAGTTGAATTTTCCGCAAGGAGTGCGTCGACAAGGTGTTCATAGGTGTGTCTCTGAAAGCTCGGGAGAGAAAGCTTCTGTTCTCATTCACTCAGAAGTGCATATAGGCACAGGAGCCGTGCAAGGAGTGTGCAGGCCGAATGAAGTCTCAGGGTTGTGGACCTGAGTAGAATATTGAGAGACTACTGCTGCAGGTGTGCGCATAGTCGAAGGATTTCAACACTTGGAAGTGTTTGAAAGTCTGCCACAAGGAGTGCGTGCAAGGGTTTGTCTAAAAGACGCAGAGCTGTGACAAGCTCATAAGGATTTGACCTTTCAAAGGAATAAAAAAGAAGGCATAGTGACGAGGGACCGCAGGAGGAAAAATTCTCATAGGAAGGTCGGACGGTCGGAATTCTCTGAGGAGAAATCGTGAAGATCCATGAACTGTTAGATCTCATGGAGGAGTAGGGGAGATACAATGAGTATTCCTAAAAGGTTCTAAGCTCAGGAGGAGTAGGACCGTAGATTCAATCCAAAAGGGCCGTTGGATTTACACGGGGATTCCTATATCATGTTTTCGCAGGTGAAAGTCCCAAAAACTTTGCAATGAGAATCACAATATCCTGAACCTCGATGTCCTGAAGGCTAAGGGGGTCGTGTGGGTCACAGAGGAGGCAACGAGTGGACAGGTGGCGCACTATTGACACAGAGTCAAACTCCGTTGATCATTTCAAAAATTCGGGGAGTGAAGTTCCAAATTCTTTGCATTAGGATTTGCGATATTGCGAAGTCCGAATTCCCGATGGAGTAAAGGGGCGTTGAAAGGTCAACCTTGTGAGTGTGTCATAATTTCGGAACATTGGGTTTCAGGAATCGTGGGAACAAGTTTTTGGACATTGCGACCGCTGAAATTGCGATAAGGAAACACACGAAAGAAAAGGGAATGGGTCAGCGTTGATGGGTTTTGGGTTTCGGAGAATCTGAAAGACAAGCACATGACCAATGGATTCACGAAAGGGCGAAGTCCGATTTCCCCAAGCAGAAGGGGAAATTTGTCGAAATTGACTGTGGGTGCAGGTTTTGCAAAATGGAAATAGAAGAGCCATTCCGAATCTCTTTGGGCCAACGTTAAGGGAAAGATCCTGTGTTGACATGGACCTTCCGACCTGCGGGTTGTGGAGGGAGTGTGCGTCATCATGACTTCGGCATCAAAACGTCTGAGCTCATCTTTGTCGAAAACTCCCGAATGCTAAACCACCACATCACTTCGCAAGATCAAGCATCTGGGAGATCTCCACACTTAGCACTAAAAAAATCCTGAATGTCGAAACACTGGAGCGATGTGGAATTCATTAGCGGAGATATGTGGAACTTATTTTAAGCACATTTGGGGCTATCATTTATACTATTTCAAGTGACACATGAAACCATCCTTTCTGTGACACGTCAACAATATGACATCATACTGCCACGTCAAATTCAGGAGATCATCCTCCAGGGGAATTTTCAAGCACAACATTCAAAAAAAATCTTGAACCATGAAGAGTTGGAGTCCCAAAGTCCCGAAATGATGAAGGTTAAAGGTAATCTCGGGTTAATAAGTAATTAGTGTTGGTTAATGACTCCGAGAGTTCTATCCTCCAAAGGATATGTATACTCTATGCTCTGAAGGCCTTGAACGTCGGATTTACGAAGTGGCTCATCCAAATTTATTGCACATTTTGAAATGTTTAAAAGGGAGTACCAAACCATGAATGGATAAAATACACATCCAGAGTGCAGAAACAATATTAGAGACTCCAAAAAATGCCAGATGAATTTATTCTTTCCTGCAGGGGATAAGTGGGGGAAAAACAAGGCCAACATCCAACTATCTCCTACTGGCCTCCAAAAGTGCACTACATGCCAATGCTCGGTACAAAATGCAATTCTGTCTCTCCCAGTCATTTCATGATAAATCTCGGTTCACCCCAACATGCGCATCAGTCTAGCTTCAATGCTAGTAGCAATTTTAATTGTTCAATTGCAAAACTCTTTTAGATTCAGACATAATACATGGTATTTTTTGTGTGATAAGAACCACTGCTTTTGTTAATTCAAGTTCACAGTATTCATTAAAATACTCTAGCGGTGTGTTTTAGTTAAGTGAATAAGTTGTTTTACAACTGATGTGTAGAGATAAGCCTCAGTTCCACAATGGTCTAGGGCCTCCACATTTGTGATAAATAGGCATCTTTTATATGCTAGACGGGTCAATGTTTTGGAGAGAAAAACTTTTAAGAAATTTTGTAAAAGAACTATTTCTGTGAAAGTTATTTTAATTAAGAAGTTTTGTTTAGAACCAAAGACACTTCTTTCATCTAAGGCATGAGTGTGATTGGACCAAGGGGTATTATCTCTATCTTCGGATTCAATATTTGATGCTTTATTGAGTAAGAGTTACTGTATCTGCTATTTAAAGTTATCTTATGATTCTGTAACATTTCTTTTATTCTAGTTGATAAATAGAAATCGATTGTGTTAACATGTGATTGATAATAGAGCATTGAAAATTACTTTTCTTGCACTAGCTTTTTTTCATGTGTATATCTTATTTCTGTGAATGTTATCTCATATAATGTTGAATGTCTACTAATAAAAAAGGTATTAATTCTAGTTTGAATTAGTTTAGATCTTCTTCGTCTGCATGCTATGGTATAATGGTTATCCTGCAACCCAACCTTCCTCCCAACACATAGTTAGCTCTCCTCTATAATCTAGTTTAAAAATTTATCTTTATTTTGTTATAAATGTTATAAAAGAACCAAAATGAGAACTGCATATCCTGAGGAAATGCTTAACATAAAAGACATATCTGTCAGTCACGATTAAAGCCCATCGATAATTCCAGCTAGATCACAAATCTGGAGAACCTTACCACTCATCACACGCTTACGAGTCTAATTGGGCCTCTTAGGCAGGTTTGGTTCTTGATGTTGAGTTAAAGGGATCTAGGACTCCTAAAAAGAATTGGCGCTAGAAGGAGGTCATGCATGGGTAAAAATATTTTTGATAAAATATTCCGCAAATACTATAGATTCAAAACAACCGACATGCATGGCTAGTCACTCTCAATACAACCCACAAATAGAGAGTACTCCCGATATGAGTAACTCACCTCAACACGAAGAGGAAGAACACATGTACCCTAAAATACCTTATGCTTTTCCCCATGAAGAGTTAAATAAGTTCATAAGAATCACTAGAGCTTATGCCCGACAGATCAAAGCATTACCTTTAGCTCCTTTACTTCCTCGAAGAAAACAAATAAGTAGATCAGTTGTTGACACCCCTAACCAGGTATTGGTTCACACGATAGAAGACCTGATATATTTTTCCCTTAAAGAGATCAAACAACCCCTTAATGTTATACTAGAAACACAAGCTAGTAACTACTCTGAACCTGACGATTTTGAATCTGAAGAGGAAGGGTCTAACTCAGATCACTCAGATTATGAATTAGAAGAAATGGATGATAATAATGATAACAATGGAGAAGGGGGAAATAAACCTCAATATAATCAACCATGTTTGGCCAGAGATTCTCTTGAAATCCCAGGATGGGTGCATAACCTACCCAGACATCCAAAAAAATTACTTCCTAAATTTGACCCCGAAACCTCCGGATTGCCTGAGGACCATATTAAGAAGTTCATGTTAGCTATAATATTGATGAATGTGACACACGAAGTTGTAGTGTGCATCATTTTTCCTTATACCTTTGAAAATTTAGCCTTGAATTGGTATTTCAACTTGCCAATTGGTTCCATAACTAGCTGGAAAAAGTTTCAAAAGTATTTCTTGGACAAATTTGTTGAAGAAAATACCACAAGAGCTTTAATGGATGAAATTTTCGCCGCCACTATGAGTCCAAAAGAAAAGGTTAAAGATTTAAACCAAATGTTCACCACCATTTTGAACAAATTCCAACCCAAGGCTAAACCTACCCAAGAGTTGCAAATTGAAGTATACACTAATGCTCTCCCAACTTCTATTTCCATGTTTGTAAAAAGGGCTACCAAATATACTCTATCCAAAAATTTCAAAGAAGATAAAACGATTGAATTTCAAATGAAAGTGTGCAAATAAGTTCACATCTCATTAATAAAAAGGGAAACCCAACCTCTACCTTAGAGAGGAATTTTGTTAACACTACCCCCTGAAAAAAAAACAGAACAAGGTCCTGATAAAGAAGGAGGGGATCTAGAAAACCTGCAATGGATGATAAAAAAACTCTCCAACAAGATCGTAGATAGGAAAAGGAGTGCTAGGGAGGGAAACCAAAATCAAATACCTTATAAACCCTTTTTAAAAATAAATCCACCCTTCAAATCTATATAACCTCCCCCAACTAACCTAAACGTTGACTTAGGGAACGTAGCATCTGACTCTTTCTGCACATATCACCAAGAAAACCATTAAGAAAGGGACTTCCCTAATGGGTGCATGCTATGAATCTAATGGCTAATCGATTCCTAGATGAGTTCTCTCTAACCAAACAACCCAGTATCCCGACAATAAATTCCATTAATTAAGAAAGTCATGAGCCACTGAAAGAGACAACCATGCTGTTATGGGATTCCAACCACCTGATGCCTTTCAACGCTGTTGCTAAAGTGCAAGGACCTCGCACTGAAGTTCTAGTTGTATAGACACAAAGTAAAAGTCAACCTATCTAAAAAAATCCCACCACTACTCAATTATCTAGAGGGAAACCAACGACCAATCACCCCAAACCGCTATTGTCTCTCCAAAGAAACCCCACAAACATACACACACGAGAAGATCCTAAGCTAGACTACAATCTGGTAGAAAAATTAAAGAAGATGAAGGCTAATGTGTCTATCATGGACATGTGTAGGATCCCTCAACAAAAGGAATTTTTGTTACAGGCCTTTAAATCAATAGATACCCCTATAACAAGCACTAATCAAAGTAGGGTCCCATATCCCACAGATTTAACAAATAAGCCAAGTGTGAATGCTTGTTCTTTAGACAAAAGAGGAATGCCTTTTATTCCTCCATTCCTCTTAATGTTTGAAGTTTTCAATATAAATATACATAATTTCCTAGTCGATTCAGGGGCATCTTCAAATGTCATGCCATTGTCAATTTGAAAAAAATTGAGTGGAACCCCACTCAAAAGTGATAACACGTTATACAACTAGATAGGACTCGGGTGAAGGTCATTGGGGAACTTAAATATGTCATGATCATAATTGCTACACACCCCAAATTTGTTCAAGTAATTGACATAATCGTAGTAGACATCCCTGAGGCCTATGGACTGCTGCTTAGCTGAGACTAGTCTGAGAAATTAAATGAATACTTTAGTACCAACTAGGCTCACCTTTGGTTCCCATTAAAAGGAATTACAAACATGATCAGGATTGATAAAGAAAAATATATCAAACATACTGTTATTGATTTAGAGATTCCAAATGAACCCTCGTCGACATGGTTCCCTGTTTTAGGAAACTACTCATGTGATTCTAATTTCGGTAATTTCACTCCTCACTTGTCTGAAATACCTCCCACTCAAAAATAAAAAATGAACTTTCAAGTAGACTTACAAGAAGTTGGAGAAGAAAGCATCCTCTATCAGGATTCTCTAATAGGAGTAATAGACAGGAGGATAAAAGTGAAAAAATGGTTAGACATGAAGAAGTTATCAATTCCCCCCCACAAATTTGGACGCTGTACTTTGATGGTTCTAAATCAAAAGAAGGGTCAGGATCAGGATGTATCCTCATTGACCCAAATGGGAGACACAACTTCTTATCCTCCAAATTAGACTTTGAATGCACTAATAACACATGAAGCTCTAGTTCAGGGACTAAAGAAATCCATTGATTGAAATGTCAAGGAATTGAAATTTTTTGGAGACTCCAAAATTATTGTTAAGCAAGTGAAGAATACTATCCATTGCAATTCACCTCACTTAAGAAATTACCAGCAAGAGGTGCACAGACTAATAAAAAATTTTGAGGCCTTCAACATTACTGTTGTTCCCAGGACTGTGGCCTCAAGATTATCCCCTTTAGAAGACTATTAAGCCTTAAGATTCACAGTGGAACGTCTCTACAAACCTTTGGTACCTAACAACATTTCTAATTGGAAAGTATTTGAGGGGGGTGAACATATGGTTGATTTCATGACTAATTAGGAGAATTTTAGGGATTTGGCCATTGATGATAAAATATTCCAAGAAATACTCACATAATAAAATCTCCACGAAAAGAAGAATGGAATAGATCACTCTGATGACAAACCAAAGTTTCACACGATACCAAAGGGAGTGGAAAATATGGAGAACCTTTTTGACCTAAGGGAAAGATTTAGAGTTCCAAGGAATGAAAAAACATGGAGCTCATGTCTTATATACAAAACTATAAACCTAGGAACCCCTGAGAACCCCAAGAATGTTAATCTGGGCAAGACAGTGTCCAAAAAATACATGAAATATTATCTCAAACTCTTTAAAGAATATCAATATGTATTTTCTTGGTCCTAACGAGAATTGAAAACTTATGATACTCACATTATCCAACACACAATCCCATTAAAGTCTGGAGTAAAACCCTTCCAACAAGAGCTTAGGAAGTACCACCCATCTCTGGGATCTCTGATGTATCAAGAGATGAAGAAATTATTAGATGCCAATATTATCTTTCAAGTAAGACACTCTGCCTGGGTAGCCAATCTGGTACCTGTCAGAAAGAAGTCTAGGGAGATTTGTCTGCGTGTGGATTTCATAAACCTTAACAGAGCATCAGAAAAGGATAATATCCAGTCCCACCCATGGAACAACTCCTGCAGACAATATCCGTCTCTGAAATATTTTCCCTCCTAACGGTTTCTCGGGATATAAACAGGTCTTGGTTTCCGAAAATGATCGATTAAAAACTACCTTCCGGACCAAGTGGGGAACCTTGGCTTATAGATGGATTCCCTTGGGTTTGATTAATGAAGGAGAAACCTTCTAGAGGGATATGGACGCAAATTTTTGGGGATTAATTAACAAGCGTGTGGTATTCTATTTAGATGACGTAACCGTATACTAAAAAAACAAGGAAGACCACATTCAACATTTGACTCATATTTTTGAAAGGTGTAGGAAGTATGGAATATCATTGAACTCTAAGAAAACCATCATTGGTGTAGAGGAAGGAAAACTACTAGGTCATATCATATGTCAAGGAGGAATTAACATCGACCCTGAGTGGATAAAATTGATAGCTCAACTCCCCTTTCCTCACAATAAAAAGGACATGCAATCCTTCTTTGGAAAAATCAACTTTGTGAGAAAATTTACTCCTAACTTCACTAAAACTATTAAACCTTTAAAAAAATGATTCACAAAGATGCAGAGTTTAAATGGGATGAAGAAAGGAAAGGATATTTTTACAACATAAAAACTGTAATATCCCAAGCACCAGTACTACGAAGACTTGATTTTAGGAGATATTTTTTCCTTTATACCTTTGCTTCTGACCAATCCTTGGCTGTAGTACTTACCCAAAAGGATGATGAAAACAATGAGACACCGATATCATTTGTGATCACTAACCTTCAAGGAGTCGAATTGAACTATCCGACTATAGACAAATAGGCTTACACAGTTTATAAAGCGGTCAAACATTTCAGATCCTATATCCTGAAGAATCACACTAAAGTCATAGTCCCTCACCCCACAGTTAGATATTTATTCACCCAACAAGAAATGGGAGAAATGAGGGGAATTGGATGACATTCGTTCAAGAATTCGATCTAGACATAAAACCTGCCAAAGTAGTCAAAGGACAAGGATTGTGTAAACTGGCTGTTGAGGCACAAGATCTGATCAACGCAGAAGGCTCCAGTTGGGAAAAAAATTTGTCATTATGGTGAAACAAATCATTATATGTACCTCCCAAGCAAGAATCTTGGTATGGAAACTTGTCTTATCTCCCGCATCATGGAACTTGTCTGAAAACCTAAACCCTAGAGAAAGGAGAGCTCTCAGTTTAAATCTGCTCAATATCGCCTTATAAATTTTGTTATTTTCAATGTAAACTATGATGGAGTACTCCTTATATGTCTTGAACATGATGATGTAGAAAAGGTACTGAAAGAAATCCATGATGGCCCAACAGGTGGACATTTTGTGGGAGAAACCATGGCTCAAAAAATATTGAGGGCTGGGTATTATTGGCCTACTCTATTCAAGGATGCTCATGCATATGCCAGGAAATGTGAATCTTGTCAAGTGAGCGCCGATAGGTAAAATAGAGAAGCCATTCCACTTCAGTCGGTGACCATATCCAGACCAATCGAGCAATGGGGAATAGCCGTCATAGGAGAAACTACTCCCAATTCTTCAAAACAACATAAATATATCTTGACTGCTACAAATTATTTCATGATATGGATGGAGGCTATCCCTCTCACGCGCATTAATGAAAAGGTAGTAATACAATTTTTAGAACAACAACTAATTACAAGGTTTGGATTACCCTCCATCCTTGTTTTTGACAATGCTGCCTATTTTTCTTCCATGCACTTGAAATAATTCTCCCTTGATAATAGGATCATAATAAGATATTTTGCAAACTACTATCCACAAGGGAATGGGGTAGTAGAGTCAACTAATAAAAACCTGGTGAGAATTTTAAAAAAGACAGTTGTTGAAAATCAGAGGAATTGGCATAATTTACTTCATAATGCCCTATGGGCCAATAGAGTAACACCTAAAGAAGCCATAGGAAACTCTCTATACTTTATGGTATATGGGAAATAAGCCATTCTTCCAAATGAATTGTATCTTCCATCTTTGCATCTTTCCCAAGCATCAAGAGGTCAACCCTTATCCTCTCTACACCATAGGATTGATACCCTTCTCATGTTGGATGAAGAAAGAGAAAAGTATAAAGTTAAGTTCACCGCTCATCAACAGGTAGTTAAGAGATAGTTCAAAAAACATAAGGCCAAAGAAAAACATTTCGAGGTAGGAGACCTAGTCTTGAAATGGGATAAAGCAAACGAGTCCAAATGAAAACACTCAAAGTTCCAAAATCTATGGCTCAGACCTTTTCAGGTGGTCGAGAAGATCGGGGAAGGAACATACTGGTTGCAAAATCTGAGGGGGAAATCCGACACCATCCCAGTGAATGGCCATGCCTTAAAACAATACTTCTCCTAAAAAAATAAAAATAAAATGTGTGTCTTTTGATGCTTTATTTGAGTTTTTGTTTCTTTTTAGCATACGTTTTTATTAGGACGAGTGTGTGGGTTTAGGGAAGACCAATTGGGAACTCCTTTTTATTTATTTCTTTTTCTTTTTATTTTCTTTTAATTTATGTTCCGTAAAGCAGTGGTTTATTTTAATAAACATGGTGATTCAGACTTTGCTCCTGACCCACACTTACATGCAAAATAAGAGACGTTGGGAAAACAAAAATTTTCAAAAATCATATTTGTCTTTGTAAGCATACTACCTGGGGAAGCGATGAAATATCTACCTAGTGGCTTGGTAACGCTAAATGGAAAGATGGCTAGATGGAAATAATCACATGTACCTATGGACAGATCCAGTAAAATCTCCACCTTAACACTTTCACCTTGTCAAAAAACATATATCCTCCTCTCTGACTCACTCTTAGTATTTGTGCCACAAAAAAATGATCCATAAAAATAATGTAAAGTCCGAGAGGGTAAGTAGATAACTCCGTCGGGGCTATGGATGCTCGTTGGCAGTGGATCAAGGTATGTGATGTTGGGGTGACTCCACCGGGGCTATGGATGCTCGCTGGCAGCAGAGCAATGATGTAATAAAGGGATGATAGCTAAATGGCCTCATAGAAATGGATGACCTATCTATCTCTTGTCTAGAAAGGAAAGAAAGAGGGTGGAAAAGATAAACCCCACAAGCAGATCCAGATTTGCGAACCCAAGAACTTGTATACACATTGATAAAAAACATTTTGTTGAAAAGGAATAAAATAAATCCAGATGGCTTCTCAACCAATTTGCATAGGATAAGCATGAGGGAAGGAGAAGAGATTTTGTTTTGTCCCAGAGAATCACCATTTATTGAGCACTCAAGACACCCTAAAATTTTTGTGAATTTTTCTTTTGGGTACCACTTTGTCTTTTCTGAATTTAATCAATTGTGTAGGGATCAATGGGTTTTTCTTGTTGTTATGTTTTAATCATCGATCACATTCAGTTTCGTTTGGAATTGTTGAACAAATTGACCTTTTCTCTAAGTAAACCTGGCATTTAGACTAAGTATACACAACTTAAAATTTGAGCCATGCACCCATCATCAACATTGGTGAAATACGAGAGGAAAAATTCCCACATAACAATGATAATCGTTGATCTCGGATCGCTGATGAACCATTGGCATTAGAGAAATGGGAGGAAGGGCACGCCAATCGTTGATTCTGGCATGTGAAAAAGTTTTCTAAAATTCACCGATATACCATCGGCATCGACGAACTAGAAAGTTAAATCGTCGACATAGGCAACCACAATCGTTGATCACCGATCAATGATATACTGTTGGAATCATAAAAGAGGTGAAAGGAAACGCCAACCTGTGTCAAAAAGAAAATCCCCGACATCGAAAAGAAATGCTTCTCATGCCCCTCCTACCTCATTTTTCCTATACCTTCATGAAAATTATTCTTCTTCTGGTTGGTTAAGTCAGTTTCCCATTACTAAATGACTTGGTTTTTCATCATTATCTTTCTTGATTGATTCTTTGTGCAAATGGTTTCTATTTTCTTGAAGGATAATTGCATGTTGTGATTTGGTTTGAAATACTTTTCATCATGTTTTCCATTGATTGAGTGTGTAGCAAGTCCACTAAGTCTTTTGTGTGTACAGGAGACATCCAAGACCACAAAGTCCTTTGTATGCGCAGTAAGCTTTCGCAGGAAAGACGCAACAATTTAGAGAAGTGTATTTCGGGCTTATATTTGAAGCCAAATAGACAGGTCAAATATTCAACGGTGGATATCTAACAGTCGATGAAGATCAAAGACTCTCATGCATGCAGAGTCTCAAACTCGCACGAGGTTTAATCGTCGAGTTACACAAACTTCACTCCGCGACTTCGACACCGAAACATCCGAGTTCATCCTTTTCGAAAAATCTTGAATGTTGAACCGCCACATCGCTTCGCAAGATCAACCATCTGAGAGGTCTCCACACTTAGCACTCAAACAATCCTGAATGCTGAAATGTTGGAGCCACGTGGAAATCATCAGTGGATACACGTGGCACTTATTTTAAGCACATTTGGGGCTATCATATGTATTATTTCAAGTGACACATATCACCCTCCTTTCTGTGACACGTCAACAATATGACATTAGACTGCCATGTCAGATTCAAGAGATCGTCCTCCATGGGATTTTCAAGCACAAAATTAAAAAAAAATCCCAAACCACGAAGATCCAGAGTCCTGAAGTCTCTAAATGATGAAGGATAAAGGTAATCTTGGGTTAATAAGTAATTATGTTGGTTAATGACTCCAAGAGTTCTGTCCTCTATAGGATATGTATACTTTGCGCTCTGAAGCCCCCAAACACCGGATTTCCAAAGTGGCTCATCCACATTTATTGCACATTTTTAAATGTTTAAAAGGGGGCGCCAAACTAGGATTGGATAAACTACTTGTCCAGACTACAAAAAGAATATCAAAGACTCTGGAAAACGCCAGATGACTTAATTCTTTCCTTGAGGGGATAAGTGGGGGAAAAACACTTCCAACATCCAACTATCTCCTAGTGGCCTCCAACAATGCTCTGCATGCCAATGCTCTATACAGAACACAGTTCTGTCACTCCCAGTCATTTCCTGCCAAATCTCGGTTCACCCCAGCATGCACATTAGTCTAGCTTCAATGTTAGTATCAATTTTTAATTGTTCAAATGCAAAACTCTTTTATATTTAGACATAATAAGTGGTATTTTTTGTGTGATAAGAACCACTCCTTTTGTTAAGTCAAGTTCAGAATATTCATTAACATATTCCAACATTGTTTTTTAGTTAAGTGAATAAGCTGATTTACAGTCGATGTGTAGAGATAAGCCTCGGTTGCACAATGGTCAAGAGCCTCGACATCTATGATACATAAGCATCTTTTGTATGTTAGATGGGTCGATGGTTTTGGAGAGAAAGACTTTTATGAAATTTTGTAAGAGAACTATTTCTGTGCAATTTATTTTAATTAAGAAGTTTTGTTTAGAACCAAAGACACTTCTTTCATCTAAGGCGTGAATGTGATTGGAACAAGGGGGATTATATCTGTCTTGAAATTCAATATTTGCTATTGTATTGAGTAAGAGTTACTGTATCTTCTATTTAAAGTTATCTTATGATGTTGTAATAGTTATTTTATTCTAGTTGATGATTAGAAATCGATTGTGTTAACCTGTGATTGATAATAGAGCATTGAAAATTACTTTTCTTGCACTAACTTCTTGTCACGTGTATATATTCTTTCTGTTAATGTTATCTCAGACATTGATGAATGTCTACTAATCAAAATGGTATTAATTCTAGTTTGAAGTGGTTTATATCTTATTCATCTGCATGCTACGGTATAAAGGTTATCCTACAACCTAACCTTCCCCCAACACATAGTTATCTCCCCTCTATCATATAGTTTAAAGCTATATATTTCTTTTGTTATAAACATTAGAAAAGAACCAAAAAGAGAACTGCATAGATTGAGGAAAGGCTTAATAGAAAATACATATCTATCAATCATGATTAAATCCCATCGATAATTCCATCTAGATCATGAATCTGGAGAACCTTACCACTCATCAAACGCTTATGTGTCTAATTGGGACTCTTAGGCGGGTTTGGTTCCTACTGTTGAGTTAAAGGGATCTTGGACCCCTCAACTCCACTATTCCCAATGATTATAACCATTGAAACCTAAATACAACATCGAAACCACCCATTTGGATTCCAATCATGGGACCATCCATTAAATACTCCCCCATATTGTGCTTAATACTATGGCACTTCCCTGAAATATTTATGGTAGCTCCATTTGCAATCATTACTTGAAAATGAGGTGCTGGATATACAAAGTAATTGAGAATTTTTGCTAATTTGTAACTAATGAAGTTAAGGGTCCTACCAAAATCAATCAATATTGTTACCTTTATATTTTTGATATGTAATGTACCTAATCCGAACCCCATTGTAGTTGTGCATTTAGTCTTATGAGCCATTTTGGTTTTACGCGCACCTCAAAAGTGCACGATGTAATGGTCCATATAGGCTCGTGAGCCATTGAAAACAATCGTAAATGTAATGATACATATAGGATGGTGAATCGTTGATACCAAGTTTTAGTACTACACACACCAATGGAATGCACGAGGTTGGTTATCAAGGAAAAGGTGCGCATAATCCATAGTGTTGCACGTACCTGAGCTAGTGCATTTGGATTGTGCATCAAGAGAGGGTGAAAATATTCCATAGTGTTGCATGCACACATGTAAGTGCATGGGAATTATTGTGATGTATATATATATATATGTTTTGAGGCCGAAGAGCCCGTGTGACTATTGGGATGGTGAGACAAGACACAAATAGGCTAGTTCACCTATTCTTGTAAAGTGTGTCACACTCAATTTATTAATATATTATGTTGTTGCACGCAGATTGACTCAAAAGAAAAAGAGATTGGGGGATGACTCCACCGAAAAAGGGAAAATGGGGGAATATTTTAATAATATTTTCGAAAAGTGTAATTTACGGATATATTATTTATCCTAAGTTCTCGAAGGATGGAAATAAGTTACCAAGTGGCTAAAGTAAATTCTGAAGGTGAAAAGTGTTGAGTTGAAGGCATGCAATATATATTGTTGGCCTTAGTGTAATTTGGGAGGTGATTCATTCGAGAAAACCTGGAGATGAAGTTTCCTCTATGAAGGAATATGTATTTTGAGGTAACTTATTGTCATTTGGATTAACCCCGTGCTTGGAAAAATCTTGGTATGATTGAAGAAATAAGTTTTCAGGCTCGTAGTTGTCCAAGAGGTGGGTTGTCAGTCCCGTGAGAAATCTCTCCAGGTGAGAGATTGAATGGAGATTGTTCCTTGGTGCACTAGGCATTAGTTGCAGTGCTTTGAGACTTCCTGATCCGGCCTGTTGATGAATCTATGGAAGGGAAGTGGGGAAAATGAAGGACTATTGAGAAGAGAAGGGGAACACTTCCTGGGGTGGGACATGCATGTGGGGAATGAGGGATTGTATACTAGTTGCAGTAGTTGATACCTTGGACTGAGAAATATTGTTGTTTGTTAGACCATAAATTGGCATTAGGAATTATTTTTCCCTGGTGGAGTTCAAGCCCCAGTTCAGGGGAGACCTGTTACTGAAAGATTATGAGAAACAATGTCTATGGATGGGAGGAACATATGAGTCATGCACGCAGTTAGAAAATTTCATAAAATATAAATGTTCTTGTGTGGTTTCCTGTTACTATGTGATTATTTGTTTATATATGTTATGATATATTACTTGCTTAGTGTTGTATATGCATATTGATTGTTTTTCTATTAATACTCTCTATTCAATAAGTGAGATGCGAGTATTTAGCATAGTATTCGTATATGTTGAGTATGCTAGTTGATAAGTAAATTCTGTGAAGATAGATTTGGTAAATGGTCAAGAGCTTCTTGAGAGAGGTTAGAATTACTGGGCATGAAGAAAGTGTTCTATGTGTACAAGTGAGTGGTTTTTCTATGTGAGTTGGAGCGTAGTCTACACACACATGAAAGTAATACCTACAAGTGGAGTATGAAAAATTATGTGTGTTTTGGTATTCGAATGATCTGTATGGTTATGCGCGTAGTAGTGTTCACATGTTAGAGTGGTATTACGTTCTGTAATGTCGGTGTGCATGAGTGTACAATTATATTTCAAGTTACTTCCACTATTATAATTTGTATAAACCGAAGGAACTGTGGTGTGGAATGAACCAAGTTGGGTTGTGCACACCTCCTTGAGTGATTCCGCACAGTCTTAATGTTATATGTGCACTAATTTTCTCGAGGTAATGTAGCTCAAAAGTAATCCTGGGATGTTACTTGAGGTATCATACCTGAAATTGGGAGATTTTGTGTGATGGGTCCCAGTCTGGGAGGCTGGGTATGTTACATTATGGTATCAAAGCTATTGGTTCAACACTGGATTTGTATGGGCCATAAATTAGCATGAAATAGTCATGTGCGTTACATTCTAGTGTTGCGTAGTGTAGAGTTTATTATGCACATAAACTATTGGTGCACAATGCAAAGGATGTGATGTGCGCAAAGTATTGATGCATGGTATGCGCACTAGAAATTGGGATGTTAAAATCATCCAAGAAATATGAAGAAAGGATTTTGACAAAATGGTGCAAAGTTTTCATGTAGTTGTAGCATGAAATCATCTAACAAATCCTAATTGTCTGCACTTTTTTACATAATTAGTAGCGATTAGAGTAGGATAGAGTCAGTGAAGAAGTTTAAAAGCATGGAAGATGTGCAAAGGACTTATAGTCATGATGATGAATTCAAATATCTGTATGTTGGTTTGGGTGCTGATGGTATAGAATCCAAGGCGGAGCACATGAACTTTGTAGAAACCATAAAAGGATTGCAAAAATATGTCCAAATCTATAAATATGATAATGAAAGGCTTATGAGAGCCAACGAGAAACAAGATGACTCCAATTTCAAATTGATGCAGATCCTGTATAGAATAGAAAAGAAAATGGATAAGGAGACATAGACAAGTAGGCCAATAGGTCATAGGTCTCATGATGAGAAAATAAGAGAAGCAAGAGATGTTGATAGGAAACAACACCATTCACTACAACATTCATTTAAGAAAGCGCGCAGTATCTCAAGACCATATCTTGATAGAAAGCATAAGAGGAGGACTGGGCTAGATGAGTTACGAGGAGAAATGAGTAAGATTAATCCTTCTACTTTTGATGGTGAGCATAAGAAGGATGAGGATGTAGAAACTTGGTTGTCGGGTATGAGGAAATACTTTCAGCTACATAATTACTCCTCCTAGGAAGAAGAACAAATAGCCATTTATCATCTCAAGGGAAAAGAATCAATGTGGTGGGATCAATATGTACAAGTGCAACACATTGATGAGAAGAAATTTACTCGGAGGGAGTTCAAGAGGTATTTCCAAAAGACATACTTAACCAAGCAATACTATGAAAGGAAAATGAAGGAGTTCTTTGAAATCAAGCTCAGGAGCGTGACGATAGATGAGTATGAAATAAGGTTCTTAGAGATGCTAAAGTATGTTGCATTCATCAAGGATTAACAAGTGAAAATTCAGAGGTACTTGAGTGGGTTGGACTCATTTATCATTGACAAGATTCAATATCATGACCTTAAGACATTGGAAGAAACCATAAGGTGTGCTAAGTGTCTCTATGACCAACAAAGGGAAAGATCGACCTTCCAAAAGGAATGGGAAGACAAGATGAAAAGTAAGGTGGAACATAGGAATAAGGGAGCTAAGCCATTTGTTTTTAGAAATACTGTGCAAGGACAGACAACTATCAAGGATCCTAAAATGACTGATTCAGTTGGAAAAAGACTAAGGCAACAACCTATTCGATGTTGGGTTTTTGGTGAAAATCACGTGTTTATAGATTGTCCTCAAAGAGGTGAAAAAGTTAGGACTGCATACAATGTATGATAAACTGCAACAGTTGAAGACATGGGTGGAAGTGTACCTAAAATTTACACAATATTGGATAATAAGTATGCTGAGTTCCAGTTGCATATGATCGAGGTGGAAGGTAAGATTAACAACCAACCTATTTCAATTTTAATTTACTTAGGAGCTAGTCATAATTATCTAGATCCTAAAATGGTGGAAAGATTCCATTTGTAGAGAAGCAAGCTTGGAAAACCTTGGTTGGTGCAGTTAGCTACATGAGAAAAAAGGAAAATTAATGAGATGGTTGAGACATGTCCAATGGAGATGAATGGACTGTGCATAAAATATTATTTGAACATCATACCTTTGGGATCATATGATTGCATGATTAGCATGGATTGGTCGGACCAACATCATGTTGTCCTAGAATGTTACAATAAGTAATTTACTTTTCTGAATGAGCAAGGAAATTTGAGAAAAGTTCAAGGAATTCCAAGGGCTATGACTATCAAGGAAGTTTCAACTTTGTAGTTTAAGAAAATTTTTAGGAAGGGATGCCAAGTATTTGCAGTGCACATGGAAGAGGCACCTAAGGATAAAGTGCCAAGTATTGAATACTGCGTAGTGCTGAAATAGTTTGAGTATGTCGTTGTTGGCACAAGGGCAGACCCAGGGTTCAGCTCCAATAGCGCACCAACAAGCCCTAACTATTGGCCCTTTCGGCTACACCTGCGAAGTAGATGCAGTCTCACCCGAAGCAGCTATGGGGGGGTTGCAGAACAACGATGTCTACAACCAAGCGAATTATCAAGTGGATCTAATACTAGAACAATACAACATGCATATATCACTTATCAAATTAGATCTATTCCATACATCTTATCAGATCTATCACAATATTGCAATAACAATGTATCAAATGGAAAGAACAGAGCATCAATCACACATAACACAAAATATACGTGGTTCACCCTCTCTCTAGGGCTACGCCCACAAAACTGTGCTTTATGATATATTAAGATGAAAGCATACAGTTCCAATTTGTGCTCTTAACTAGCATATCTTGTCTCCTCTTATTTCGATCTCTCCCCTCCTTGCGCACCTAGCTGCAGGGTTGATCTTCACACCCATATAAAGATCTTACAATACTAGAAGACTCTCGTACCCATCTCTTCTCTTTCTCACAACAATAATCACTCATGTCAATACGACTAGATCCTACCAACTTGAACCAACCCTCCTCCCTCATATAGGTTCTTATTTATACATTAAAATCACTCATCGACGTCCTTAGGTCAAAACCTAGGTGTCAAAATCCTAGATACCAAAACCCTAGGTGTATAAAACTCTAGTTCAACTTGACCGCTTTTTCAGGGCTTTGCCAGTCTTTCTTTCCTTCCTTCTCGCCTGGTGCTCCAAAGCATCTAACGATGGATTTTTCCGCTTTCTGAGTTGTCCACAGTCCTTCTTCCTTGCTAACATGTCATCCTCGATCTCTTTGTCCAAAGGCTTGATTTCTCAGACTTTGCTTCATCTTTTCTTCTCTTTTTCTCACTTCGACCCAGTAAATGTCACTGTGTATTCTGCAAAGTTCTCATGTTTCCTTTTCTTCCTTGATCTTTTCTTGCTTCCATAACCAAGGGCCAATAGTCGTTAAAGAGATACTAGGATTTCCTCCAAAAAGAGATATCAACTTCACTATAAATATGATGCCGGGAACAACACTTGTATCCAAGACTCCTTATAGGATGAGGACACTAGAACTAAAGGAGTTGCACATGAAACTTGAAGATCTTCTGAAGAAGGGGTATATACACTCAAGTGTGTTGCCTTGGGGTACACCAATTTTGTTCATGAATAATAAGGATGGTATGCTGAGACTTTGTATCGACTTCAGGCAGTTGAATAAGGTAATGATGAAGAACAAGTATCCTTTCCAATGATAGATGACCTGTTTGATCAACTGAGAGGCACGAGGATATTTTCCAAGATAGATCTTAGATTTGGATATCACCAGGTGATAATTAAATAAGAAGACATCAGTAAGACTTCCTTCAGAACAAGGTATGGTCATTACAAGTTTACAGTGGTGCCTTTTGGGTTGTTGAATGCACTAGTTGTCTTCATGTGTTTAATGAATGGAGTTTTCATAAATTGCTTGGATAAGTTTGTGATTGTATTTTTTGATGACATTCTTATTTACTCAAAGTATAAGGAAGAGCATGAGCAACAATTGAGAATGGTGTTGAAGGTATTGATGGAGCATAAACTTTATGCAAAGTTGAGAAAGTGTTCATTTACTAGAGGGAGATTCATTGCTTGGGTCATATAATTTTAGAGGAAGGAATAGTTGTGGACCCAACAAAAATAAAATCAATTGAGGAACGACTAACATCAAGAAATGTCGCAGAAGTGAGATCCTTTATGGGACTAGCAGGGTGCTACATAAGGTTTATTGAAGGATTCTCAAATATTGCACATCCAATCACATACCTGCAGAAGACATGTGTGTGATTTGAATGGTCTATGGATTGTGCAAAGAGTTTTCAACACTTGAAGAGTTTGTTAACAAGTGCACCAATTTTGAGAATTGTTGATCTTGATGCATAATTCATTGTGTGCATGAATGCATGTAAGGAAAGACTCGGTGGATTCCTGAGTCAAAATGGACATGTGTTATGCTACAATCAAGGAATTTGAAAGAGCATGAAAGGCTCTATGCTACTCATGATTTAGAAATGGTAGCTATAGTGCATGCCTTGAAGATGTGGTGACATTATTTCATGGGTAAAATATTTGAGCTAAGAACATACCATTGGGGTGTGAAATATTTGTTTGGACAACCAAGTGTAAATTCTAGACAAAGAAAGTCATTAGAGTTCCTCAGTGAGTATGACTTCGACATAAATCATATTATAGGAAAATAAAACAAGGTAGCTGACGCACTCAACAAGAGAGTGCATGAGATGCATGCTACAACCATTATCATGTATAAATTGGATTTGTGCGATGGATTTTTAGAAGTTGCCAAATCGTATCTGCGTTATGTGGACATAAAGGTGAAATTACAACAAAGTATGTTGCAACAAAAATTTTAAGGTTATGAGTTGAGAGGGGATGTGATCCTCATGTATAAGCACATAATCTATGTGCCAAATAATCAGGAGTTGAAAATCTTGATATTGTGAGAAATGCATAAGGTTCCTTATGAGGGACATCCAGGTTACTAGAAGACCATTTTCACAGTCAAGAAGCAATAATTTTGGCCAGGTATGAAAAAGGAAGTTGCAGAGTTTATTGCTCAATGTATCGAATGTCAGAAGATCAAGGTTGACCATAGACATCCAGCTGGTTTGCTGCAACCTTTTCCTATTCCTAAATGGAGGTGTGTAATGATCCCAAGCCAAATTATTTCTTGGAATCACTAACTACTACTAATCTATTGAGTTATTAAGTGCATACAAGATTCATCAACACATGGAGATCACAATATATTCAAGATGTAGAAGCACAAGCAGAGATTTGACCCTTTTATTATGAGCAATGTAAGATCAATACAATAGATGGCTAATCTGGCATAAACCTTAGATGGCCGTACAAGCAATAGATATGAGCTGCTACAAAATGCTCCCGACAATACAAAATAAGCCTCCAAAGGCTGGATATACAATGAAGACTGAATCAAGCAGATCTGAGCCGTACTAATGTTCAACCTCCAAGATGGAAAGTGCCACGTCCTACTAGAATGCTGAAGCCCTCAATAATTCTGCCCTGCTACCAAAAGTGTCCAATCATCCCGAGAAATATGCCAAATGATAGATCGGGCAACTGTGAGGACAAACCGGATGTCCAAATTCCCAAATCCACTCTCAAACTCCGTAGATCTGAATTTCCCACTAAATGGGGTGCCCCACTAGATGACTGAAACCCTAGCTGGTTCAGTCCTAATGAAGGAGGCCTCCAAATTCTCAGAAACTCTCCAAGAATATAGATCAGGCTATGAGAATCCCGTGGGAGAAGTTTCATACTTAGATCTCAAGCAAATCTCCCTAGATTTGAGTTTTACTGAATTACAAGACGTTCCCTATGGCTCCAAGACGTCCCAATCTACAAACAAATGTAGAATGATGATAACCCTCCAGAAAAGCCCTCAAACTGATGGTCCTGCCTCTGCAAAAAAAACCCAACTATCGGAATGGCCCCAGGCCCTCAGGATATGCTGGATCGAACCTCCCTCCAGATGATGGTGCGCCCTTGCTGGAAACACAAGAACAATACAACTTGCTACCTTATGAAGCGCTANTCGGAATGGCCCCAGGCCCTCAGGATAAGCTGGATCGAACCTCCCTCCAGATGATGGTGCGCCCTTGCTGGAAACACAAGAACAATACAACTTGCTACCTTATGAAGCGCTATATGGAGACGGGATGAGACTAGAATGGTGTGGAGGAGTCTTTCATCCCCAAGACCAAGCTGCGGAACAAGGTGAGTGGATATTTCACCACTGAGTTGCTCACAAGGGTTTGTACAACAAACCCCCAAACCGAATGCTCAAGAGCAATAGCAAATGCTAATCCAAAACTAGAATGAATAATAGGTGCACCCCAGCCTCTTACGTATACTATTCCTTCTAATTCTCTGTTGAGTTAGGTTAACTCCTAGGGTTAATCTTCTATTCTTCTGTTGAGTTATCTTTTACTACTTTATCATTTTCCTTTCTTAAGTCAACTTAAAAATATAACTTTTAACTTCTTGACTTTCCCCCCTTCAGTGTGAGACTATGACCTAGTGGGGGTGCCCAGACCACTGAGTCTCCTCATCACCTCTCTAAGAGGTGGGGGAAATTACAGTCTCCCCTGCTTGAAATTGCTTGTCCTCAAGCAATTCCAAACTTGCTTCTCTAACCACATGCTCTTGCTTCCAAGTGGCATCCTCAATGGGTAAATCCTTCCACCTGATCAGATACTCCTTGATGCTTCGGTTTCGGAGCCTCTTCTCTCAGACTTCTAACACCTCCTCTAGAATCAAAACAAGCCGTCCCTCCTCATCCATGGGAGGTAATGCCTCAATAGGCCTAACATGTTGACCGAGGGATTTCTTAAGGAACGAGACATGGAAGACGTTGTGAATTTTGCTACCCTGTAGAAGCTCTAGCTCATAAGCTACTGCCCCTATCCTCCTGCTGACTCTGTAAGGTCCAAAGAAACATGGTTGTAGTTTCTCCGCTCTGCTTCTTTTAATGGAGGCCTGCCTGTATGGTTGCAACCTCAAATATACTAAATCACCAACCTCAAAGGTACGATCAACTCTGTGCTTGTCTGTTTGGACCTTTTGCTGGTTTTGCGCCCTCTATAAATGATCCTTCAATTCCCTGAGAATGTCTTGGCTCTGTTGTATCCAATCCAATACCATCAGAGCCCTGCTGTCACCAAATGCAATCTCCACAAATGATAAAGGATCATAGCTATATAAAGCTCTGAAGGGTGACATGCCAATGGACATATGTTGGGTGGTGTTGTAGCAATATTCTCCCAAATGTAACCATCTGACCCATGCTTTCTGTTGTCCTGCTATGTAGTTTCTGAGGTA
>JASDQU010101574.1:103729-129255 GCA_032191745.1 Picea mariana | reverse complement strand
CAATAGATGGCTGATCTGGCATAAACCTCAGATGGCCGTACAAGCCATAGATATGAGGTGCTAAAAAATTCTCCCGACAATACAAAATAAGCCTCCAAAGGATGGATATACAATGAAGATTGAATCAAGCAGATCTGAGCCATACTAATGCTCAACCTCCAAGCTGGAAAGTGCCACGTCTTGCTAGAATGCTGAAGCCCTCAATAATTCTGCCCTGTTACCAAAAGTGTCCAATCATCCCGAGAAATATTCCAAATGATAGATCGGGCAACTGTAAGGACAACCCAGATGTCCAAATTCCCAAATCCACTCTCAAACTCCATAGATCTAAATTTCCCACTAAATGGGGTGCCCCACTAGATGACTAAAACCCTAGCTGGTTCGTTCCTGATGAAGGAGGCCTCCAAATTCTCTGAAACTTTCCAAGAATATAGATCGGGCTATGAGAATCCCATGGGAGAAGTTTCAGACTCAGATCTCAAGCAGATCTCCCTAGATCTGAGTTTTACTGAATTACAGGACGTCCCCTATGGCTCCAAGACGTCCCAATCTGCAAACAAATGTAGAATGATGATAACCCTCTAGAAAATCCCTCAAACTGATGGTCCTGCCCCTGCAAACAAAACCCAACTGTCGGAATGGCCCCAGGCCCTCAGGATAAGCTGGATCGAACCTCCCTCCAGATGATGGTGCGCCCTTGCTGGAAACATAAGAACAGTACAACTTGCTACCTTCTGAAGTGCTATATGGAGACGGGCTAAGAAAAAAATGGTGTGGAGGAGTCTTTCATCCCCGAGACCAAGCTGCGGAACAAGGTGAGTGGATATTTCACCACTGAGTTTCTCACAAGGGTTTGTACAACAAACCCCCAAACCGAATGCTCAAGAGCAATAGAAAATGCTAATCCAAAACCAGAATGAATAATAGGTGCACCCCAACCTCTTATGTATACTTTTCCTTCTAATTCTCTGTTGAGTTAGGTTAACTCCTAGGGTTAATCTTCTATTCTTCTGTTGAGTTATCTTTTACTACTTTATCCTTTTCCTTTCTTAAGTCAACTTAACAATATAAATTTTAACTTCTTGACTTTCCCCCCCTTCAGTGTGAGACTATGACCTAGTGGGGGTGCCCAGGCCACTGAGTCTCCTCATCACCTCTCTAAGAGGTGGGGGACATTACAAGGTGGGAGGTTATAATGATGGATTTTATAACTAAGTTTCCTAGGACTTCTAAGAAACATGATTCTATTATGGTGGTAGTGGAAAAGCTTACTAAAGTTGCCCATTTTATTCTAGTAAAGTCAGCCCACAAGGAAGCTAACATTGTTGATATTTTCATGCATGAAGTTTCTAGGTTGCATGGTGTTCCTAAGACAAGTGTGTTTGATATAGATTCCAACTTCACCTCAAAATTTTGGAAAGGGCTATTAAAAGGATTTGGAACAATTTTGAACTTTAGCACAACATATCACCTTGAGACAGATGGTTAGACAGAGAGGGTAAATTAGCTAATTGAAGATATGATGATGATGTATGTGATGGATAAACCATCCAAGTGGGAATACTACTTGTATTTGGTCGATTTTTCTTACAACAATGGGTATCAGGCATCTTTAAAGATGAGCCCATTTGAGGCACTTTATGGTAGAAAATGCAACATGCTAGTGAGTTGGGACAACCCAACAAACTGCACAGTAGTTGGGCTATATTTACTTCAAGAAATGGTGGAGTAGATGGTAAATATCAGGCATAATCTAAAGGCTTTCCATGAAAAACAAAAAATATGCATAGATAAAGGTAGAACCCATAGAGAGTTTAAAGTGGGTGATCACATGTTTTTGAAAGTAAAAGCCAGGTGCAGTTCCCTGAAGTTGGGAAGATGTTCTAATTTAACAGTGCTCTACTGTGGGACATTTGAAATACTTGAAAGGATTGGTCCTGTCACTTATATGATTTCTTTTCTTGCATCCTTATGCATTCATACTGTTTCCACGTGTCATTGATTAATAAGTACATACCTGATGCTACCTGATGCTAGTCATATTATTGATTGGAATGTGATTCAAGTGGAGCCAGAAGGAGGATTTCAAGTGCGACTGATTTAAATATTGGACCAGAAAGTCAAGGAGCTCCTGAATCAAGCCATTGAGTTGGTAAAGGTCCAATGGACATGGTATAGTACTAAGGATGCATCTTAGGAGCACGAGGATGCTATGCGAGCAGAGTATCCTCATCCTTTTGAATTTTTTTGAAGTTTTTTATGTATATGTGTATATAATGCATTGAGGAAAATGCATAAATAAGGGGGATGGGAATGTAATGGCTCTAATATGAACCCCATTTGCAGTTGCACATTTAGGATAGTGATCCATTTTGGTCTTGTGTGCACCTGAGAAGTGCACGATGTAATGATCCATATGGGATGGTGAGCCATTGGCAACAAGTGTAAATGTAATGATACATATAGGCCGGTGAGCCATTGATACCAAGTTTGGTACTCCTCCTACCAGTGGAATGCGCAAGGCTGGTTATTAAGGAAAAGGTGCACATATTACAAGTGTTGTGCATACCTGAGCTAGTGTGTGTGGATTGCACATCAAGATAGGGTGCACATATTCCAATGGGTTGCATGCACACAAGTGTGCCATAATGATTATGATATATATATATATATATATATATGTTTTGAGGCCGGAGAGCATGTGTGACTATTGGGATGGTGCGCCGAGATGAAAACAGAGAGTGTCCATATTCTTGTAATGTGTATCACACTCAAGTTATTAATATATTACATCTCTGGATGTGGATTGAATCAGACGAAAAGAGATGGGGGGATGACTCCACTGGAAAAAGAGAAAAGGGGGGAATATTTTAATATAATATTTCCGAAAAGTGTAATTTACAGATATATTATTTATCCTAAGTTCCTATGGGATGGGAACAAGTCAGCAAGTGGCTAAAGTAAATTTTGAAGGTGACAAGTTTTGAGTTGAAGGAATGCAATATATATTGCTATCCTTAGTTTAATTTGGGAGGTGACTCATTTGGGAAAACTTGGAGATAGAATTTCCTCTGTGAAGGAATATGTATTTTGCAGAAAATTATTGTCATCTAGATTAACCTTGTGCTTGGGAAAAGCTTGGTATGATTCAATAAATAGGTTGTGAGGCCTATAGTTGTCCAAGATGTGGGTTGTCAGGCTCATGATCAATCTCTCCAGGTGAGAGATTGGATGGGAATTTTTCCTTGATGCACTAGGCATTAGTTGTCGTGCTCTGAGACTTCTTGATCCAGATTATTGTTGAAGCCCTGGAAGGGATGTAGGGAAGACAAAGGAATTTTGAGTAGAGAAGGGGAACACTTCCTGGTGTGGGAAAAGCATGTGGGGAATGGGGGACTGTATACTAGTTGCAGTAGTCGACACCTTGAACTGAGCAATTCCATTGTTTGTTAGACCATAGATTACCATTAGGAATTATTTTTCCCTGGTAGAGTTCTAGCTCCAGCTTGGGGGTGACCTGTTGCTGAAAGATTATGAGCAACAACATCTATGGTTGGGAGGAACGTCTGAGTCATGCACAGAGTTGGTGAATTTCATAAAATATAAGTCTTCTTGTGTTCTTGTTTATTACTGTGTGCTTAATTGTTTGTATATGTTATGATATATTATTTGCATAGTGTTGCATATGCATATTGGTTGTTATTCTCTTAAAACTGTCTATTCTGTAAGTGAGATTTGAGTATTTAGCATAGTATTCATATGTGTTGAGTATTCTAGTTGATAAGTAACTTCTATTAAGATAGTTATGGTAAATGGTCAAGAGGTTCCTAAGAGAGGTCATTATTATTGGGCATGTAGAAAGTGGTCCATGTGTACAAGTGAATGGTTTTGCTATGTGTGTTGGAGCGTAGTCTGTACACACATGAAAGTAAGACTTGCAAGTGCAATCTGAACAATTATGTGTGTTGTGGTATTCATATGCTCTATATGGTTATGCGCGCAATAATGTTCGCATGTTGGAGTGGTCTTACTTTTTGTAATGTCGGTGTGCCCAGTGTGCATGAGTGTGCAATTGTAATTCAAGTTACTTCCATTGTTATAATCTGTATAAACATGAGGAACTGTGGTGTGGCGCAAACCAATTTGGGTTGTGTGCACTTCCTTGAGTGATTCCACGTATTCTGAATGTTATCTGTACAGTAATTTTCTTGAGGTAGCATAGCTCAGAGGTAATCCATGGATGTTACTTGAGGTATCATATCTAAAATTGGGAGAGTTTGTGTGACGAGTCCTAGTCTAGGAGGGTGGGGATGTTACATGATATACCTTCTATATTGAGGGTTTGTGGAGTATTGATTTTAGCCAATGCATGACAAGATATGGTTGGAGTGGTCTCTTTTAAGTCTATATCCTATGATGGTTCCAATTCTTAATCTTGTTCTTCTTCTTCTTCACAATCTATGTAGAATAATTTCTTCTTACCACATTTATGCCCCTTACTGTAATTGATATCAAAATTGAAACATATCCCCTTTGTTCTTTTTGTCATCCATTTGTTGAGGTTTCAACCTTGTAGATTACTCTTCCAATGGCCATATTTGTACTTTCAACTTTCCTTGCCATTCTAAAAACATGCTTTAGATATTTAGGTTTGAAGAGACACACCTCATGTTGAATGTTCTCCTTTAAAGTGTCAATAAAGAGATCTAAAAAATTATCCTTTGGAATGTTATTTACCTTGAGACTTGTTTTTGGAATTGTTGAATGTTCTCTATAATTGGACCTTTTTTTTGAAGATTTATCAATTGAATAAATAATTTATTGCTCTTAACATCCCCATAATGTGTTGTGAATTTATCTATAAAATGGACCAAGAGACAATAGAATCCTTTTTTCTTTCACAAATCCATTGATACCAATTTTTTTTATCATTTTCTAAATACAAAGATCCAAGAGTTACCTTTTGTAAGGTTAACACTTGGTGTAGGTCAAATAATTGCTTCATTTGTAATATCCATATTATAGGATCTTTACCATCAAAATTACTCATATTGATTTTTGGGAATTAAGTAGTTCCTTGGTACCGAGTGGAATTGATCCAGGTGGATATAGATGGCCACCCACCTATTCCACTTTCTCGAAATATAATTTCCCACCTTGGATGTTTTTCTACATTTTTTCGGGTCCCAAACTTCTGGGGCCATTTTGAGGCCCTAAAGGACATTTTTTTGGCGTTTAGGGGCCTAATAGATTAAAGATTTATATAGCTTGGGCCCAGTTAGAATGTGTTCTTATCAGCTAGACCTTTCCAATGAGCTCTCATGTACCCCAAATGGAGATCATATGGAAAATCTACGCCCTCGGGAAGTTGACGTATCAACTATCCCCATCAGGACTTGCAAACCCTTTGGTGTTTCATCTTTCGAGGTTAGGGTTTTAGATTTTATTTATGTTAAAAAGACCTTTGGAGCCTTATTTTAAACATCATCATCTTGTGAATGAGTGTATCCATCACATGTCTTCTCAGATATAAGCTTCCACCATTCTACCGAGTTCATTCACTCTGTATTTTTACAGTTCTGTACATTTCGTTCATTAATAGAAATTATGTATTACTATATCTCCATGTTTCTTGCAATATTTATGTTTATTTCATTGTTATATCTCCACCTTCATTTCTTTCTCGAAATAATCCAGATTAGGAACCCTCAATGATGAAAATATGGAGGTGATGAATAATAATGATTTAGGGGCTCAATATTTATTTCATCCACATTTACATGATTTCCTTAAGTCCCTCTATATCCTTTTTGGAATCTCTCATCTATGGCACATAATAATATGGTTTATATGGAATTTTGAAATTCTTCCATATTTTTACTCACTTTCTTTTCCATTTGTACAATCTATTCCCTATTTTCATCCATCTTCTTTTCCATTTGTACCATCTGTTCACTATTTACATCCATCCTCTTTTCCATTTTACCATCTATTCACTATTTAAATCCATATTGTTTTCCATCAAATCATTACTTGTTATTGACTTAACACTCAATTCATTAAATTGGTTCTCCAATTTGGATAGTTGGTGAAAATCTCTTCTCGTTCTTCCTGTGTCACGGTTGAGCTTTATGGAGTTTTAGTTGATGAAGTAATTTTTTGAACACCCTTTTCCATGTTGGATGACAATAATAATACTCCTCTTTTTCTCTTTAAAACCCTAATTCAAAGATTGTCTTACTAGATGACCTTTGTCTTGGTGCATCTCTAAATATTATGCCCTCCTGAGCCTGAAATTTATGTCTATAGTATTCTGATGTTTCTTATATGCAATGCCATAATAATGACTATAATTTGATGTGCCAAGTGAAAGTTATGGTAAGTTTACCAAAAATTTCTGATTTTTGGACCTTTCCAAAGAGCGAATTTGTATAGAATGCCACATGACCAATATTTCATATATATATTTATGAAATTTTTACCTACAATAATATTGTCTATCATATTTAAAAAAAATAGGTGGCACTCAATTTGGACTTAACAAGCTTCAGATATGTTACTTCTACCAAGAACACTTGTTTTAGACTAGTCTTAGGACTAGTCAAATAACATTGAAAGTTTTACGAGACGTACTTCGTTATGTCTCCTCAATATATTGAAAATTTCACAGTTTGAAATATCTTTGAAAAACATTTAGAATGAAAATGATAAGATGACTTGATTGAAGTAAAAAAACCCTAGGATCATATGCTCTAATACCAAATGTTATGCACCAACAACAAAAATAACATCAAGAGAGAGAGAGAGAGAGAGAGAGAGGCTCCATCAAATAATGCCTATGGAAAATTTTGATGGATATGGATTGTTGATACACAAGTATGAGGAGGGGCAGAGGAAAATTGAGGAAAATTTCTTAGAATGTTGACACTTTGAGTATCACACTTAAAGGGAAAGGTGTCCTTACCCTTGAAGAGATTTTCATTTATGGCTAGTCAAATTTCCAAGGCCAAGGTGAGGGGTAGATATTTGAAATATTTTGTGGTGTTTTTTTGATACCTATTTCTTAAAGCTTCTTCTATGTAGTCTCCTTGCCAAAAGTTGCAAAGTCTATTTAGGCCTTTGATTTATTTCTAGACTTTCTTTGAGAAGGGGTAGGAGAGAAGAAGAAGAATCTTAGTTTCAAGGCATACTTCACAATGGAAGCATATACTTTGGCCTTCAAAACTTAATTTTTGTAGGATATCCCAAGTAGGGGCCTTATTATCGAGGAGGAGCCAATTTTTTCTTTCTTTTGTCAGACATTTGAATTTCAAAATATATTTCCACCACTAGATCGGTGGTTGGATAGTTCCTTCCCAAAGCTAGGGAATTATATCCAACTTTGGGCTTGTAGCCTCCTGAAGGGTTGAGAGACCATATGAGTCCATCCTCTTAATCATTGAGGATGAGGCTACATTTTTTGAGACAATCTGTATATGATTTCCAAACCTTGTCATATTCCTCAAGTTATGTTCCAGGTATCTCCACAAGAATCACCGTTGTTCTCGATTTTCCATCATTGAACCATGAGAAATGTGATGTAGGGTATTATAGAAATATTTGGATTTAAGGTCTTGAATAAGGGTTAATGGAATTCTATGTGATTATTTGTTCCCGATCTAAGGGTCAAGGTATACCTGGACCTTGTCCCCTTTTCCTACTCACCAAATCATCCAATTCTAAATTAAGGGAAAGGATACAATTGAGGTTTTCCAAATAATTGAGGAGTTAAATTATTTTTTTGGGGGGAATAAAATTCATTCAGTAAGGGAGATACTGGCTATATACTTGTATTTTATAGTTTGAACCAAGATATATTGTCCCTACAATAGTCTCTAGACATTTTTAGCAGTGAGGGATTTTGAAAATACAAACATTTTTTTTTATCTCCCATCCTCCATAGAATTTTTGGATATCAAGTTTCTTCTAGGATATTAGTTCCATACCTTTATTTTCCCAAGCTCCCGACCAAATGAAATGATAGCACAATTGTCTTATTCACTCAATAATTCGTTTTGAGATCTAGCGAGGGACATCTAGTAGACTGAGATGTCCTTGAATATTGATTTGGCCAGGACTAAATTTCTTCCACAAGAGAGCCATCAATTACACAAGGTATTTTTTTTCCAATCTTGACTATGAGCCACTACCAATAACCTTTGAGGTAAAGATTGGCCTTTAGGCATAAACCAAGGTATTTAAAACACGTGTAAATTTTTTTACAAAAAATGGGAAGATGTGATTTATCTATAGCTTCTCAGCCTCAAAGAGAACCCAACAAGTCACCATTGATTTGGAAAAGTTTATCATCATGCCCATGATTACATGGAAGAGATTCAAGATATATTTGAGTTTTTATACCATTATATTTATTCTATCACATAAGATAAGTATTTCATTGACAAACAATAAATGAGAAACAAAAAATTAATTATCTATGAATATACCTTTAAAGGAACCATTTGCCGAGGCTTCCTTCAGTGCTCTACCAATCCCTTCTACTACTAGGAGGAAGAGGAGTGGGGAAAGTGGACACCCATGTATAATTCCTCTTTTATTATTGAAGAAGGTTGATGATTCCTTGTTGATGAAGACTACAAAGAAACTAATATTATGCAACCCATTACCTAATCCATGAAGGTTGAAGCCCAGGTGAATGAGAATGAGATGAAGAAAAATCCAGTTTACTCCATTGAAATCCTTGGAGTGGTCCACTTTGGCTATCATGGAATTCAAATTCTTAGTTTTCACTGAGTGAAGGCCTTCTTGGGTTACCCCTACAACCTAATGTATTTGTATGCATTCTGTGAATCCAAACTACTTGCGAGAAATCTATTGAGAAATGATTTCCTTTATTTGTCGAGAAATTATTTTTGAAATAATTTTGTAAATGATATTGAAAAGTGATATGAGTCAAAAGATTTCATAGTGTTTTGTATTTAGTCGGTGTTTGGGCTAAGTGCTATGATGGTTGTACTTGAAGTTGTCAATATTTTTCCTAATGCTCTTGAGACCTCCACTACTCTCCAGAGATCATTTTCAATGAAATCATAACTGTTGAGAAAAAAATCATTGGGAAGTCAATTTGGACTAGGACTCTTGTCCTTCTAAAAAAATTTGATATTTCTAAGAAGCTCTTCTTTTCCCACCTCTTCCATGAGACTTTGATTGTCCTCAAGTTCCACAAATATAGGAAGGAAGTTGGATAACTATATAACAATGTTTATGGTGGCATCATTGTCTTCTCTAAAAAGAGAATGGAAATATCTAACACCCTCGATATCTATATTGGAAGCACCAAGAGAGAAGTTTAGGTCTTCTCTTAGTACCACCATCCCTCCTTGAAGCTAATAATTAATAAAAGGTGTTCCCAAAATTCCAATCTATTAGAGTAGGGACCATAGAGGTTTAATTAAGTGAGGTATTTCCCCATTTCAAGAGAAAAGAGGGAGGTCCCTATCCCTAATGAAAAATACCATGAGTTAGAAAGTGTAAAAAGTCCAATCTTCCAACTAGTAAATAGCCTCCCAGACCATCCTATGGAATCAACAAAGTTGAAGGCCCAACCCTTTAAAATATTGGGGATATCTTGTGTCAACTTTTCCCCATTTATCATCAATTATCATAAGTATATGATGAATCCATTATGCATTTAAATCCTCATTTTTATGGCCAATTTACTGGAGGGATTCACCATCCCTCTACAATTCAAGGTTAGAAATATTATTTTGAGCCCTCCTTAGGGATGGTTACTATAAGGGCCCTGATCATTGATTGTTGTCAATCACTTTTGACTTCATAATTGACTTGTTTTTGAGCTAAGGAGAGGTAGTATTTTCTTCCTATCCATTTTTCCTTGGTATTTTTTTATACCAAGTGTCCTAACCCTCCATGAAAACCTCCTTCAAATAAACCATTCCCCTTGTTTCAAGGTCTAAGATTGTATTTTGATGTCCCATATGAAGGGGAGCCTCCACGAGTTTGTGACATTGGTAATTTTTTCTGAGGGAGGAGAAGGGGGTTGGGAGGCTTATATTATAGGGACAGGGTCTCTCCTAAATCATCTAGGGGAATGTGAGAGGTATGATAATCTTTCAAAACCCCATATAAAGTGGAGATGTAATCTCCTTGACTATGCCCCAAGTTGTGAAATCCTACCTCCAAGGTCGCAAAAAGAAATTGACCAAAGGAAATGATAGGAGAGGGAGGAGAGGAAGGTTTATTACCCGATACTATCATAATGTCTCACTAAGGGGTATCCTACTGCACTTGAGAGGTATTTTTTGCTGAAATATCTGGTGCCAAAATGTCTTCCGTAGGGATGGCATAAGTTTTTTTTTGAAGCAATTTATTCCCGCTGAGTAGGTGTTGAGTCTTTTACAATTGGACGCGTATTTTGAACACAAACTTTCCTTGTGAACCTAATTGAACATTCTTTAACCAATTTCTGATACTTGATTCCTTGTATCCCTTCATAGTTTAGGGCTTGATGGAATATAGGAGGGCCTTTCTAAATGATTATGGAGTATTCTAGTCCCTTGGATAGGTAGAGACCCACCAAAACTCTAGCCATCCCCATATATTTCATGTCTTGAAAATTGTTGTCCACTTCATAAAAAGACCTAAAAAATTACCAATATCCTTAGAAAAATTCTTGGACTAGAGGATCAAAGGATTTCCTATCATACATATCCATACTAGAGTGAAATCTAGATGGGATGAGAGGGCATCAAAATATAGGTGCCATTTTTTAGGTACAAATATTGTGCACCCCATTTCCATCAATTTTTTAGTATCCCATCTTCATCCTTAGTAACCTGAAAGGTATAGACTAGAAAACCCTTTACTAAGACCACTTTGCAAAATATAACGAATTAAGATACAAAAATTCTCCTATGTATAGGATTTGAGTGAGGATACTCCCATTCACCTATGGGTGATGAGTTCTCAAATTCCATAATCTCATTGAGTTTCACATTGTCTATGAGTAGAACATTGATGGACTCCAACTTTCTCTTCGTACACTTTATACACTTATGGGGGTTCCCTTGTCCTCCTGGTCCCAAAAATCCATGTGTAGAGGCTTTTGTATTAGAGGAAGGAATTCCATTCATAGGTTAATAAATTAAAATAAGGTTGATGAAAACATGTCCCTAGTAGCCATTAACACTTCCTCCATTGTATCTAAAACCAAATGCGCCTAACTGATGCAGGAGCATCGTTAGCAGCAAGCGAGCGCGAGAAGCGCCAATGCATTTTGGCACATGTTCAAAGGTGTTTAAATTGTTTTGAAGTGGGATGCACCAAAACTTAAATAAAGTAGTTAAGAAAGGGCGTACTTGTATATTGTAAATAGACCTTGAGCAATCTGCTCTTGTCTGTAGTAGGTAGAGGCATTTATGTATAATAATTGTAAGTAAGCAGCTTTGAATTCTAGATTAGACAGTTTTAGGAGTGGAGGGAAAACCGACTATAGACACCCTCATATTGTATCATTTGGATGATTAGCAACATTATCAATTGAGCATAGAGCATATAGGAGAGAGAGAAGAGAGCTACATTTGAAACCAACCATGTACAGAAGTCCTGAATTAATACATGAAGCTTTGATTTAGACTTATGGTGTTGTGATATTCTCTGTGTATGCATGTTGAATGCTATGCTTATAGCTATTTTACTCTTTCTATTATGCATTTGCTGTTACGCTATGTATGAATGATTTATTGTTGAATGTTTGAAATATGAGAGAGAGTAAGGAATGAGTTTCAATTGTTTCTCAACCTGAGTAAGTAAAATTCCTGCAAGGAGTGCAGTGGAGTTTGTCTGCAAGGAGTGCATTGACAAGGGTTTAGGGTTTTTTATCTCTGAAAGATTAGGATGGATAACATTGTTCTCATTCTCGCGGAAGTGCAAGTTAATCATAAGAGCCATGCAAGGTGTGTGCAGGCTGAGTAGAGTCTTAGAGCTTACAACCTGAGGGAATTGTTGAAAGACTACTGTTGCAAGGAGTGCACAGAGTCGAAGAGGTTCAAATATTAAAGCGTATTTGAAGAAGTTCCGCAAGGAGTGCGTGCAGGAGTTATCCCCAGAGTACTTGAGGATTTTCAAGCAAGATCAGGAGGGATAGAGTATTCAAAGTTATCGAAGAAAGGCTCAAGAGGGCTAGTGCCTTGAATTGTTGGAAGGAGGCATAGCAAAGTTTTTTTGCAGGTGGACAAGTTCTGTGAAGGAATACCTTGTTCATTTCGTAGGAGTTGTCAAAGAGGAATTGGATGGTCGGAATTCTCCGTGGAGAATTCGCGAAGTTCCAAGAGCTGTCAGATCTTGTAGAGGAGAAGGGAAGTTACAGTAAGTATTCTTCAAGTGCAAGCTCAGGAGAAATTGGACCGTAGGATCCAAGTCGTCAAGGGCCGTTGGATCACTCACGAATTCTCAATTCGGGGATTCGCGAGTTGAAGGACCAAAAACCTTGCATCAAGATTCATGAAATCGCGAAGTGTGAAGTCCCGAAAGAGCGAGAAGTTCCGTTGTGGGACCCTCATTTATAACACGTCATAATTTGACACCTCGGTAGTTCTTAGGATAGGAGGTCGAGAATTTTGTCCCGAAAACCCTGAAGTCACGAGTTGCGATAAGGAGTATAGAGGAGTTCAGGATCTCGGCACTTCGGGTGTTGGGATACAAAGGAGGCAACGTTTTGGAAAGCGAAGTTGTGAAGTACTGAAGCTGGGCATGAGAGACACATGGCAGAACCACAAGGTGGGCTCGGTTGATAGACAGGTGAACACATGTCGCCTAGTGAAGTGAGTCAACACCCCGTTGACCTCTCACGTCTCGAGGATTCGTGAGATAAGGGAACGAGAGTTCAACCCTTCGACTTGCGAAGTGGTGAGTTGCGACAAGCGCCTTCTTGATTAGGCTTTGGTCATAGTGCTGTGGTCACACAGAGAAGGTGGAGCTCGCACCTAGTGTTGTTTTCACAGGGGAGCTTCCGAAAGGACCTGTGGATCGATAGGAAGGAGATTCCAGTAAGGAATTGAAAGAGCCGATCCAGCTCAAAGGAGATAAAGAACGATCCTATGAGAGGATGTCGACCCGAGGGCCGATAGAGCATCTGCGTCATTTCTGGTATCAGAGCATAGGAAAATTTTCTTTGTTTTCTGTAGCAAAGAAGGGAGGGAATTTCTCATCCATGCCACCAAGAATAAGAGACAGGCCGATGGCAATGCCTGATCCAACAGTGGAGAGATAAATGCATGAACTACGTGCTAGGCTTGACACCATGGAGACTGCACAAAGGTGCACAGTCGACGCTGGAGACATCAGTGAGGCCGGAAGTGAAAATGAAGCCGAAAATGGAGAAGAAAACATTGTAGCAGATGATGCAACAAATGAATGCCTATTTAGGGCAGTTGCAAGGATGGGTGCTAGAGAAAAAATGGAGATCCCCATGTATGAAGGAAACCTGGATGTTGAAGAACTTCTGGACTGGATTAGAGATTTGGATACGTATTTTGACTATGAATATGTCGAGGAAGACAAAAAGGTCAAACATGCTGTCACAAGACTTAAAGGACATGCAACATTGTGGTGGGATGAACTACAAGCTGACAGATGCTGCAAAGGCAAGCAGAAAATCAAGATTTGGGATAGAATGGTCACCAAGATGAAAGAAAAATTCATACCCAAGGATTATCAAATCACTCTGTTCCAGAGGATGTAGAATTTGAGACAGAAGATGATGTCAGTAAAAGAGTATACTGAAGAGTTCTACAAGCTAAACATTAGGACAGGTCATCGCAAAAGTGATGGTGAAAGGGTTTCCAGGTACATAAATGGTCTGAGATACAACATTCAGGATGAGATGAGCATGATGATCATTCAGACTGTAGAAGATGCTTATCAGATGGCTCTAAAGGCTGAAGAGAAGCTGAGCCGAAAGCAGGGTCAAGGAGAACGAGCCAGAAGTCAGCCCAGAGGCAAAACAATTGTCTAAGATAGGAATCAGAAGCCTAAGGAAGAGTGGAAGAAACCTCATTCTCAAACTGAGAGAGGTGGAAGCTCACAGAGAGGACAATATGCTGATAAAAACACTTTTCCTCGTGCTAGAGGAAGAGGAAGAGGCAGAGGTGGAATAGTAAAATGCTTCACGTGTGGAAAGAATGGACATAAATCTTATGAATGTCTATATAATAAGAAACAAGGTGGAGAAACTCACATTTCCGAGGCACAAAGGTGGAATGTTGAAGCAGAGAATGATGAAGGTGGAAGATCACTGGTAATGAGGAAGGTTCTCTTAACGCCAGAAAATGAGGCAGAGAATCTAGTGCAAAGGACAATCTTTTTCGGACTGCTTGCAAGACCAAAGATAGGATATGCAAAGTCATCATGGATAGTGGTATCACAGACAATCTCGTTTCTACAGAGATGGTAGAAAATTTGGAGCTGGAGACTATTGAGCATCCAAGTCCATACAGATTTTCATGGCTACAAAAAGGACATCAGGTAAATGTCACTAAACAATGTTTAGTTGAATTTAAAATAGGAGGATATAATGATAAGATATTGTGTGATGTCATTTCCATGGATGTTTGTCATCTATTGCTGGGTAGATCGTGGCAATGTGACAGGAATGTGGTTCATGATGGGAGGAAGAACACATACACCCTAGAGAAGAATGGGAGAACTCGCATGTTGTTGCTGATTAAGGAAAAAGAGGTGAAACCTAAGGTAAGCAACACTGTACTTCTCATGAGTGGGAAGGAACTTCTCATAGAGGTTAAGAAGAAGGAAGATCCACAATTCATTGTGGTTAGGAAACCTAGAATTGTTTTAACTAGTATGAGGGTGGATGATTTACTAGAGGAAATCCAAAAGTTACTGGAGGAATTTGTTGATATAGTAGTGGACTAACTACCTTGTTCATTGCCATTGATCAGAAGTGTAAGTCATCGCATTGATATTATACCTGGAGCTAGTTTACCAAACAAAGCAGTGTATAGATTGATGCTGCAGGAGAATGAAGAGGTCAAAAGACAGGTCCATGATTTAATGGACAAAGGGTTAGTTAGAGAAAGCTTGATTCCATGTGTTGTTCCAACAGTACTCAGTCCAAAGAAAGATGGAGGCTAGAGGATGTGTACTGACTCAAGAGCTATCAACAAGATTACCATCAGATACAGATTTCCATTGCCAAGGATGGATTATTTGATGGATTTCTTGAGTGGAGCAAGACTCTTCTCAAAGATTGATTTGAAAAGCGGATATCACCAAATTCGTATGAGAGAAGGAGACGAATGGAAGATAACATTCAAGACCAATGAAGGGTTGTATGAATGGCTTGTTATGCCATTTGGCTTAACAAACACGCCGAGCACTTTCATGAGATTTATGAATGAAGTCCTGAAGGATTTCATCGGAAAATTTGTCATTGTGTATCTTGATGACATACTGATTTTCAGTAAAATAGAGGCAGAGCATCTAAAACATTTGGCTACAGTGATGCAGAGGCTATAACAAGAGAAGTTGCTAATAAATATGAAGAAATCCTCATTCATGAAGACATAGCTCATTTATTTGGGTTTTGTTATTTCTGTAGACAAGTTGAAGATGAATCCAGATAAAGTGGAGGTGATTAAGAATTGGCCATCACCAAAGAGTATCTTTGAAGTTTGAAGTTTTCATGGATTGGCTAGTTTCTACAGAAAATTCATCAAGAATTTCAGTGGAATTAGCGCACCAATGATGGACATAGTGAAGAAAAGACATAAATATTTTCATTGGAAAAAAGAAGCAGAGAAAAGCTTCAATTTGTTAAAAAGGAAGATTACTGAACAACCAATTCTGGTGTTGCCTGATTTCAAGAAGAAATTTCAGGTAAAATGTGATGCAAGTGGGTTTGCAATAGGGGCAGTCTTGATTCAAGAAGACAGACCGATAGCATACTTCAGCAAGAAGCTGAATGAAGCCAAAATGAAGTACTCCACGTATGAGAAGGAATTCTATGCTATTATTCAGGCATTAAAGAAATGGAGACATTACTTAATTCCTAAGGAGTTTGTCTTGTACAGTGACAATCATGCTTTACAATTCATGACTCAATAGGATAAGTTGAACCAGAAGCATGCTAAATGGGTTGAATACATGCAAAATTTTACTTTTGTAATTAAACATATTTCTGGAACTGCTAACAAGGTTGCTGATGCTTTGAGCAGGAAAACTTTGCTTATGCAGGATTTCAGAGTCAAAACGTTGGGTTTTGATGATCTTAGGAACATGTACAGAGATGGTCAAGAATTCAAAGAAGCATATGAAGTAGCTGAGAATTCATTTCTCAGGAACAAAATTTAATGGACATAGTATATGATCCAAGAAGGATTACTGTTTAAAGGTAATCAACTTTGTATTCCAAAATGCTCCGTGAGGGAGAATCTGTTGAAGGAGAAACACCGTGGAGGATTGGCCGGACATTTCGGTCATGACAAGATGTTCTCAAAGTTAAATGAGTCATATTTTTGGCCAGGAATGAGAGCAGACGTCAAAAAATTCGTAGACAGATGTAGAATTTGTTAGCATTCAAAAGGAAAGAGGCAGAATGCAAGCTTATATCAACCGTTACCCATACCTAAGAGGCCATGGGATGCAATAAGCATGGAATTCATATTGGGGATGCTGAGAACACAAATAGGGTTCGACTCGATCTTTGTAGTAGTGGACCAATTTTCTAAGATGGCACACTTCATACTGTGTCTGAAAACCAATGATGCAACTCACATTGTGAATCTGTTTTTCAAAGAAGTCATTCGACTTCACGGCTTACCAAGGATAATAGTTTCGGATCGAGACACCAAGTTCATGGGACACTTCTGGAGAACCTTATGGAAAAAGCTGGGAACAAACTTGTCATTCAGTTCAGCTTATCATCCTCAGACAGATGGACAGACAGAAGTCGTGAAATTTTTTTTGGGAGACTTGCTAAGGAGTTTGGTGACAGAACACCACAGTCAGTGGGACAATATTCTACCACAGGCGGAATTTTCTTATAATGATTCAACCAACAAAAGCACGGGGTAGAGTCCATTTCAAATTGTTTATGGCATGCAGCCAAGAGGAGTTTCTGAATTGAGGGATTCAGAATAGAATGCAACTAGGAATGCTAGTGCAAAATATTTTACAGAGGCAATGAAAGAACTTCATAGCCAAGTGAAGGAGCGCTTGCACAACTCGAACCAAGAGTATAAGCACAGAGCAGATCAACACAGGCGACAACTTCAATTTGAAGTTGGTGATTTGATTCTGGCACATCTGAGGAAAGAGAGGTTCCCAAGGGGGACATATAATAAATTGAAACTGAAGAAAATTGGACCGTGCAAGATCCTAAGAAAATTTGGGACAAATGCTTATGAGATCGAATTATCCGATGGGATCAGAATTTCTGCGATATTCAACATCTTAGATTTATACCCTTACAAAGATGAAGAAGCAAAAGTAGGTAATGAACAACCAAAGGTTCAGTGGACTAAACAGATGCCAGTTGCAGAGAAACCACAAATGGAAAGCATACTGGACAAAAGAGTTAGTAAGAGGACTAGGAGAAAGGAATACTTTGAATACTTGGTCAAATGGAAGGGACATCCAGTTGAAGACGCTAGCTGGGAAAATGAAGCAGAGATCCAAAAGCATGGAAAGACCATGTGGGAGCTCATGGATAGGAGCCCATGAAAGTTTTTCAAGCGAGGGAGTATGATGCAGGAGCATCGTCAGCAGCAAGCGAGCGCGAGTAGCGCCAACGCATTTTGGCATATGTTCAAAGGTGTTTAAATTGTTTTGAAGTGGGATGCGCCAAAACTTAAATAAAGAAGTTAAGAAAGGGCGTACTTGTAGATTGTAAACAGACCTTGAGCGATCTGCTCTCATGTGTAGTAGGTAGAGGCATTTATGTATAATAAATGTAAGTAAGTAGCTTTGAGTTCTAGATTAGACAATTTTAGGAGAGGAGGGAAAACTGACTATAGACACCCTCATCTTGTATCATTTGGATGATTAGAAACATTATCAATTGAGCATAGAGCATAGAGGAGAGAGAGCAGAGAGCTTCATTTGAAACCAACCATGTACAAAAGTCCTGAATTAATACATGAAGCTTTGATTCAGACTTATGGTGTTGTGATATTCTCTGTGTATGCATGTTGAATGCTATGCTTATAGCTATTTTACTCTTTTTGTTATTCATTTGTTGTTATGCTTTGTATGAATGATTTCTTGTTGAATGTTTGAAATCTAAGAGAGAGAGTAAGGAATGAGTTTCAATTGTTTCTCAACTTGAGTGAGTAAAATTCTTGCAAGGAGTGCAGTGGAGTTTCTCCGCAAGGAGTGTGTTGACAAGGGTTCAGGTTTTTTTATCTCTGAAAGATCAGGAGGGATAACATTCTTCTCATTCTCGCGGAAGTGAAAGTTAAGCACAGGAGCCGTGCAAGGTGTGCGCAGGCTGAGTAGAGTCTCAGAGCTTACAGCCTGAGGGAATTGTTGAAAGACTGTTGTTGCAAGGAGTGCACAGAGTCGAAGAGGTTCAAATATTAAAGCGTATTTGAAGAAGTACCGCAAGGAGTGTGCACAGGAGTTATTCCCAGAGTACTTGAGGATTTTCAAGCAAGCTCATGAGGGATAGAGTCTTCAAAGTTATCAAAGAAAGGCTCAAGAGGGCTAGTGACTTGAATTGTTGGAAGGAGGCGTAGCAAAGTTATTTTGCAGGTGGACAAGTTCCGTGAAGGAATACCTTGTTCATTTCGTAGGAGTTGTCAAAGAGGAATTGGACGGTCGAAATTCTCCATGGAGAATTCGTGAAGTTCCAAGAACCGTCAGTTCTTGTAGAGGAGCAGGGAAGTTACGGTAAGTATTCTTCAAGTGCAAGCTTAGGAGAAATTGGACCATAGGATCCAAGTCGACAAGGGCCATTGGATCACTTGTGAATTCTCACTTCGGGGATTCGCGAGTTGAAGGACCAAAAACCTTGCATCAAGATTCACGAAATCGCGAAGTGCGAAGTCCAGAAAGAGAGAGAAGTTCCGTTGTGGGACCCTCATTTAAAACGTGTCAGAATTCGACACCTCGGTAGTTTGGAGGATAGGAGGTCAAGACTTTTGTCCTGAAAACCCCGAAGTCGCGAGTTGCGATAAGGAGTATAGAGGAGTTCGGGATCTCAGCACTTCGGGTGTTGGGATACAAAGGAGGCAACATTTTGGGAAGCGAAGTTGTGAAGTACTGAAGCTGGGCACGAGAGACATGTGGCAGAACCACAAGGTGGGTCCGGTTGATAGACAAGCAGACATGTGTCGCCTAGTGAAAGGAGTCAACTCCTTGTTGACCTCTTGCGTCTCGGGAATTCATGAGATAAGGGAATGAGAGTTCAACCCTTTGACTTGCGAAGTGGCGAGTTGCGACGAGTGCCTTCTTGATTAGGCTTTGGTCATAGCGCTGTGGTCGCACAGAGAAGGTGGAGCTCACACTTAGTGTTGTTTTCACATGGGAGCTTCTGAAAGGACCTGTGGATCGATAGGAAGGAGATTCCAGTAAGGAATCGAAAGAGCGAATTCGGCTCAAAGGAGATAAAGAACGATCTTGTGAGTGGACGTCAACCCAAGGGCCGGTAGAGTGTCTGCGTCACTAACATGAAATATAAGGAAGTTGCATAATCCAAATTAAAAATAAAAGTGTGGGAATGATTCCTTTGTATCAGGATTAATTCCTGCACAATATCTGTAAGATGGGGCTAATTTCCCATTCCTGATGGATTTTCCTAAGTGGACTTTCCATATTCCTCCCCATGTAGGATTTGAAACGAAGGCCATGATGAAATGGTTAATTCCTCCATTTTAGAGATATAGGTGGCCAAGTCATTTGACTGATGGCTAGTTTGAACCCTTACCAACTCACTGTAAATTTCAACACTATCATTTCCCATAGTCTCGAGTCCTGACACAGTAATAATAGGTAGGAGAGGGTCTAGGGTACCATGCATTTGCATCATATCAGACTAGATCTATTGTTCCCCCAATCGATCCTCCGAATAATCAACCAAATCATTCTCCATTTGCTAGAGTGATGGGTTCATATAGCTAAAGCATGATTTTGGAACCCTTGATCATAAGTGCTAATTACTACGAAAACCCTAGGTTTCCTCCATCCCTATCAAAAATCATAGGGCATATCCCATTGCCCCTATAATATCCCAGTTTGAACCTATTGAATAATTTATATTGAAGTATGTTTTAATTTTTTTTCTGGATGAATATTTTATGTTTTATTTATCACGATGAGGTAGATATGCTATGGTGGCTTGAAAATTTTGAACACTTGTAAATATATTTATTTGGAAGAATCAATAAAATGGCTGGAATGACTAAGGAATAAATGCCTAAAGGGGATATGATACCATAGGTGGGGAAGGCAAGGGAGTCTAAGGGAATTTTTATGCCTATTTACCTATGTTTCCTAACCACCTTGCGATTAATTTGATCTTCATTCTTTGATGGTGTTGATGTGAGCCTAGCTTATAGTTTATAGAAGGTATGATAAGTGAATGTAACCATTCCCTAAATATATACAACCATATCCTATATTATTGTAACTTTCTCACCCTACATTATTGGAACTAAAAATCAATTGGTATTAGGTTCTTGATATCCATATTTTTCACTCATTAATAAAAAAAAGAGAAATTTGAATGGAAAAGGGGGGACTTACTTGAAAGAAGGAAAAATGAGGGAAAATGAGAGTTCTTGCTGAGAAGAGAATCCTGCCACATTATGTGATAGAATGGAAATGAAAATAAGACATACGAACCATAAGAAGAACCAAGAACTAGGGAAAAATTCTACTAGAGTTGATGGAAAATAGCTTGGACCTTTCTATGCATAGATTGAAGAGCATTGAAGGGAGGGTAATTTCGAGGGAATATTGAGAAGAGAAGAAAGACTCTCGTTGTGTTGTCATGGGGCAGGTATTGTGGGTGCCAGAGAGTTTCTCTATCTTTAGAAGTTACTTAGCAGTGAAATAAATCCATCAGATCCATGAGAAGATCTAGGGACTATGAGTAGATTCCCTACAAAGTTCCTACTTATTGGTTTAAGTACCTTTTCAAGGATATTGATACCACGAATCTTTAATAAAATCCCAAGAGACTTGTTCTCAATATTTGATGATGGTCAAGTTCCCATAAACCATCCATGATCATGTGTGGTTGTATGAGGACATGTTCATGACACTCGAGTTTGAGAAGATATGTTTAGGGCCTAAGGTTGTTATTTTCCTCCCCCAAACAATGTTAAGGTTCTAAGTATGTTGTTTCCATACCATGACTATGGTAAAGGCCTCAAGACTCACCCATAGTGCATGAAACATCTTAATGGAACCCATATCTAACTCCTATGACAAAGATCCCTTGGTTAGGGTTCGTGTCAATATGTCTAGGGTTTTTTCATGGTGCTTGATCTAGAGAAGGTTTTCTTAGGTATTAAGGCCCTTGTTTACCACATTGATCATTTTTATGCATCAACAACCATTTACAATGCATAAATCCTACTCGTGGCACTAGTATCCCACTTAAATACCTACAAATA
This sequence comes from Picea mariana, assembly GCA_032191745.1. NCBI lineage: Eukaryota > Viridiplantae > Streptophyta > Pinopsida > Pinales > Pinaceae > Picea > Picea mariana. The sequence goes on along the minus strand of JASDQU010101574.1, from coordinate 107,599 downwards.
GCCCCTACAGAGGAATAATGTGTCGTTTGAGGAATCAATTGAGGTTCTTGATATTGAGAATGTTTGAGGATCATTCAAGGATCTTGACCTAGTCATGGAATCCATAACATCCTTGGAGGTGATTGATAACCAATAGAAGTGGACAAATTTATTTTCTTGAATCTACCCATTGGATTTTTAGTTAACTTACTCTCTGAGTATTGGACTGTAAGTTGATTTGGAACTCTCCCCATTGGTACCCATAGATAAATGATGTTTTAAGGGTCATTTTGTGACCAGTTGTAACAACAATGCATGCATTTTATTAATGTGTGTGTGCTGATAATGCATGATTGATATTTCTTGTATAAAACAAAAAAAAGCACAAATCCCAACCTTATTGTCTCCAAAAGGAAAGGTCTATCTATAGAAAGATAGACATTTCCTAGGAAATATTATTTTTACAATATTTTTGGTTATTTATTATGATTGGGAATGTGGGGATTCTCCCCAAGGGTGTAATGCCGGGGGGGTGGTTAAGGGTCCATTAGAGTAATAATAATTGAGGCCATTCAACTTAAGGTGGAATACATCCACTATGTTTGTTATTATTAAATAACGCCCATTATTGTAGTTAGCATGTAATACATATAATGTGGCCTCATTAAAGAAAGTCCGATAAGTGGTTAGGGGATTTTTATGATTAGGGTTCTCTTGTTGGCTATAAATAATGAGGGAATCCTCTTTATGTATGTGTGTATTATATTTTATTTGGATATTATCTCATTGAGAGGTCACCCAACCTTAAGAGCCAAGTGAACATAAGTGGATTCTTTCCATAAAAGGATAATTGTAAGGTATTTCCCTAACTTAAGGGTATTTTTATATAATCAAGTAAAGAGGATTTTCTATCTTATAATTGTGCTAGCCATAATAGTGGAAATGGAAAGTGGCCTTGCTTCTTGGTGCTCTTGGACAATTGTTTGGTGCTTTTGTAAGGGCTCCTCCTTCTTTTTCAACTCTTGTTGCAACTGAACCATGACCTTCATGATCCTATCTTATTTCCATATATCCAACTGAATGACCTCCTCTCCCAAGTGTATACATTGTATTTTGAGTTTGTCCCAATTTTCCATGATAATGATGAGGGATTCTTGGTGTTATTCAAACTTCTTTAGCAATGGAAGTAGTTTGGAAGAGGTCTAGTCAAGGTTCTTTTCCATCTCTTGCATCATATTGTTAAACATTTGGACTGACTCCTTAAAGTTATCATTCTCTTCTTGAAGCTCATCATTGCTAGCCATTAATTATTCCAACTTTTATTTTCTTTGTTTACCCATGATAAGGTCTGCAATGTTCTCTTTAAATTTCTTGAAGCTATGCCATGGTCATGGATGCAACTTCTCTGATAACTTATCATCCATAAATGAGGTTCTTCTATCTCACTCAATTCACTAGCATGAGTCCTTTACAGAAGTAAGATTTTTGGCATTTGTTCTTAGTCATATATAGAGGGATCTATATTTATAAAGGCTAATAGACCTCTATTATTGAGGAATGTTTGAGTGCCATGATCAACTCTGTACTTTCAAATTTCTTGTTCTAGGGTGTAACCTACACACACTAATATAACAACACAATATAAATCATACCAAAAACAATCAATACCCTTCTCTTACTCTATCATTGAGAACTTTGTATCTTAGTTCTTTGGATGGATACAAGGCCTGTAACATTCCAACCAATGGCGCACTATTTTCTAGTGCAACCTACACACAAAAAATAGTTTCTCAAATATGTACATGTATTCAATGTCACCATGATTGTTTTGCTTCCATTGACATTAAAGGATAACATTGTTCTTATGCTTCAACCATACAATTCACTTGTTATGCAAAGCCAAGACCAACACACATGAATACTCTCAAATGACCTAAAAATTGAATGGCGTACACTTTTCCTTTGTTCACTCATACCTAACACTCATATTCTTATCACTCTTGAATGGAAAATAGTATAATAAAGACTATTGTTCTAAGAATACCCCAACACTTATATTTTCAACAATCCAATGAAATAAAATTTGAGTTGATGTTTCATGAGATGACACACATCAAATTGAGCCTTATCATCAGTCCATTTTATTATAATATAATGTCATCAGTCTTTCATAAATATTGAAAGTGTCACACTAACTCTCTCGACAATGGTTGCTAGTGAGATTAGGACAAAATGACCAACAACAACCAGGATAAAAGAAGTATATATACATTCCAACTACTTGGTAATGTAGTGGAATGTTGGTCTACCCAACAATCAAATGAGATAATGCATGGATTCTTTCCTTCATGGATTTTTCTTGCACATTTGTTATAAACGGAATGAGATCCTACACTACATGAGTCGAATGAAGTACATGTAGAACATTGATTAGAAAATGACAATAATTATGATTGAATAGATAGAAACCAAACTTAAAACTAAATATTTCATACTATTGTCATGAGGTACTTATAACTCCAAATGTATTACACAATTATTCAGAGCTAATAAAGGGATAACAATGGGTCACCACTACAAGAATAATAATTGTTGGTTATAAATCCTTTGATTTTATAGATCAACAAAAATAATGAATTGACTAATAAATAAAATCGACTAGGATCCAATTGATTCACCCATGGAGAGAGAAAGAGAGCTCACACAGGACGTGTATGGTGTGTACAACCATTGTATGGAATATGGGTGAGGAAAATGACCTAAGCAATTTCTAATTCGACCTAGGAAATAGCTAGATCAACCTAGAAACAAATTTCATCACCAAGGGAGAGATAAATTGGCATGAATAAGATGTGTGCAACTCGTACAACTATAATATGACCTCATGGGTGAGAGTAAGTGACCTGGTTGATAAGAATTTGACCAATAGTGATATAAAACATCTAGGATATAAGTTAAGTCAACCCTGGTATGGAAATATAGTCTAGGCGAGAGAAATTGTAGCTTGGAGGAGTGATAAATTCACCCAATATATGGAAAACACTGAATTAGAAACTCCCTAGTGTTGGTCACTATAATTGCTTAATTAATTTTAAACAACCAAGTGAAACATAAATTATCAACCCAGGGAAGTATTTTGTTTCAAAGATAGCCACGCACTGTATATGCTCAATTCCAAAAGCATTTAGTGTTGTAGTAAAGAAATCATTCTATCTATAATTGCTGAAGTGAACTGAAGTTCTGAATTAGATCACAGGAAAGAGATCTTCCTAATTGCAATTCTTCATAGTTAAATTAAGAATCCTGGATTACATTTCAAAGCATCATTGCAATGGGAAAGAACAACTATCTTGCAATCAGAGAACAAGACCCTTATTCTCAACAGAGATTCAGTATCAATACTTTTTCATGGAAACAATAACAATGCAGAAACAATAAACTCTATCTAACAGAGAACAAAGCACATAGCTCCTTTCTGTCTAAGCAGGGGCCTTAGGCCTTACTTCTGTTTAGCACACTTGTGAGATTGAAGTCTACAGAGAACAAGGCAATCTGATTCCTTTCTTTATAAGCAGGGATCTCTAACCCAGTTCTGACTAACATAGGGAAAGTAAACAGGAATTAGGATGTTTTAGTTCTTTCCTTTCTGAGTAGGAACCCTTAATCCCATCCCTGGCTAACACACTTGCAAAGGTAAAGGGAGATCTACAGAAGAAAAGGCATTGCAGTCCCTTCCTGTCTGAGCAGGGACACTTTACCCAATCTCGGCTAGCACACTTGCAGGTATGAAAAGATTCTATAGAAGACAAGGTACTGCAGTCCCTTCCTGTCTGAGCAGGGACTCTTTACCAAATCTCGGGCTAGCACACTTGCAGGTGAAAAAGGGAAGAG
>JASDQU010101574.1:79284-98861 GCA_032191745.1 Picea mariana | reverse complement strand
ATATTACTTTTTAAATGATTTTTTTTTTTTTTGTATGTTTTTGCTATGGCAAGTCTGATAGGTCTCATTGACGATTGCTCTGGAAATGCTTCCTGCAGTTTACATATAACCCGGTTCTTGGAATAATTAGATTTATTTCTATATTGTAAGTGAAAAATACGTTTATATGTTCATTCCACTATATTCCTCATAGTTCTATAAAATGTTTTCCCCTTTGATTAATCTCCAACTCCAAAAGAGCTAAGGACCAATTCATCATGATTTACATCTTCTATATTAATTAATTTTGTTTGTTAGGATGACATCTTGTTCCCTCATTGTTGGTGCCTGCAGAACATTAAACATATGTGAATTAACAGATAGTTTGAAACATGTCATCTAATATTCCTAAGTATACTATTAATGAAAAAAATAAAAAAAAAATCATATTGAATAATATTTTTTTCTTTACCTGATTCATCGCTCTGCAATTTTCCATCAATATTTTACATTCTTCTGCACTTAGATCATAAATAATCTTATCGAGCTTCCTCATTTTGTGGCCCTGCATGAAACACTACATATTAGTTAAACTAAAATATAGTTCAACCATATTAATTTTGTATAGAATTATAGAGAACCTACCTTTTTTGTTTTTTCGGATATGTCATCATTGTGTCGAACAAAAATTTTCTTATTTGAACTCTTCTCACTCATAATTTTATTAATATAAAACTTGTACCATTCAATAAATAAATTATTATATATATTTTATAAATAAATCACATAATGTTTAGCGAAAAAAATCACTGTAACCAGTGCGCTTTTTAAATACAAAGCAATGGTGTGTTTATTACATAAAACACACTGGTGTGTTCAATACAAAAAAACACACTGGATAGTTTAATTTATTTTTTAAGAAATTGTGAATTATAACAATGCGATATATATAGAAGACATCACAAGGACTATAATAGAAAACAAAAACATAGCAAAAAAAATAAACATTCATAAAAAATAATAGAAAACTTACATGCCTATGAGAAGAAAAATAAAAAAATTATTTGACAACATTTTCTGTGTTGTTTAGATGAGAAAACATTGACGATATTTTTTTTATGCACCATATTTTTTAATTTAAAAAAAAATATTGGCTTTATTGGTGCTCCTTAGACATAAACACACCGGTGCGTTTTTGTCGAAATGACGCACCAAAAAATCAGAAACTGTTTTTAAAAAAAAATGTCAAATCAAAAAATGTTTAAAAACAAAAGTCAGAGGGATGACTGTGTTTGGGATCCGATGCAACAAGTGGTCCCTTTGCATCACATGTCAAACATTTATATATAGAAAAACACACCCATTAGATCTAAAATGCCTAAAATGAAAAGCTCTAATTCTGAAGTGATAAAGGGAGTTAAACCGTAGGGTGAAATTTTGCATTCACTTAAGTAAAAAAATGAGGGTTTAAGGTAAGTATGATTTTTTTTTAAGAATTTTAATTAAAATCCAAATAGGAATACAATTTGTAATTTTTTTTTATCAACAACAACAGTAAAATTTAATTTTTTTACTATGTAGGGTTTTGAGTGATTCACCATACACTTCAAATCCTGATTTCTGAATATTTATGCCATTCCAAATTAATCTTCTACTCCACAGTGCTCCCTGATATATCTCTCTTCCAAATCTGTCTCTTATAAATTTTGGAAAAATAATGAAAATATTGAATAGCTTCTTAATATTTAAAAAACTCTATGATAAGATTTTAGAGTGAATCACCATACCCTTCAAATTCTCATATTGTGAATAATACTGTGGTTCCAATGTATTCTTCTCCTTCACAATGTTCCTCTATATGTCTCTCTTTCAAGTCTCTCCCTTGCAAATTTTTGAAAAATAATGAAATAGTGATCAAATTTTTGGTATTTGAAGGACTTTACAAAATTCGATTCCTGCTCTTTTTTAATTATTTAAAAAAAAAAGTTCTTTTGTTTTTTAAAATTTTTCAGCATGACGGTGCATTTATGTAAGACGCTAAGGACACTGCAAAGCTCTTCTTTGAACGAGTCTGGGTACATTTTGGAATACCACAAACCATTGTCTCAGATCGGGACAATCAGTTTCTCAGCACATTCTAGTCGAGCCTCTGGTCACTGCTGGATACCAAGCTCACCAAATCCACAACCTTCCACCGCCAGACAGATGGCCAAATTGAGGTAGTAAATCGAATGATCGTGCATATCCTGTGCATGTACAATTCCAAGCACCCCCACACATCGGATGAGAGTCTTCCTTATGTTCAACATAGCTACAAATGATCCCTACATAGTTCAACCGACCACAACCCCTTTCAGGTGGGGTTGGGATTCCAACCTTTGGGTCCCATAGATGTTGTACTGCCCCTTGAGGTCACCTCAACTGACTCATCTCCTGCTCCAAATGAAGCTGAAAAATCCACCCAATTCATTGAGAAGATCTAGCACATCCACCAATAGGTTCAGGATATCCTACATAAGTCCAATGCTAAGTACAAGCAACACCATGATCAACATTGGGTACTACATAAGTTTTAGGTGGGAGACAAAGTGTGGTTGCACTTGTAGAAAGAATGCCTTACAGAGCCCCATCGTAAGCTTCACCTACTCCATTATGGGCCATACACCATCACCAAGGATGTGGGTGATAATTATTTTGAGCTCACATTCCTCCTTTCATTGGCCTACTCCCAATGTTCAATGTGGATCTCCTACGGCCTTATTTCCCACCATTATTGGACACCTTAGAGATAATAGAACAACTAACACCAAAAAATATCAATCCCGACTGCATAAAACATGAATACAGTGATTAGATCATGGACACATAGGTCAAGGGCACTCGCCAGCAAATGATCCAACTTTATCAAGTTGTCAAAGAAAAACAACTCCTGCACCAAGGCAAGTGGCTCACCCGGGGAGAAATTCAGCATAAATTTCCTCATCTGATGGGGGAAATCAATGCAATGGAGACCATTAATTCCTAAGGGGGGAGGATCGATCCATATGGATGTCGGTGGCCTCCCACCTATTCCAACTGGATCATTTTGGTAGTTTTTTCCTAGTTTTTGGGTCCCTAACTTCCGAGGCCGTTTTGAGGCCCTAAAAAACGTTTTTAGGGCTTGCCACAATCATCTATAGAAGAAGTCAAATTTTGATGAAGACATGTGTAGTCTTCAAATAGAACTTTCCAATGGGCTATCGTGCACCTAAAATGGAGCTTTTATGCAAATGTTACGACCCTAGGAAGTTGATGTACTAACTTACCCCAACGAGGCCCACATGAATTTTGGCGCTTCATCTCCTAGGGTTAGGATTTTGGATGTCTAGGGTGTAGAGGCTCATTGTACTAATATTCTTGTGAATGAGCGTAGCCGTCACATCTCTTCTCAGAGATAAGCCACCACCATTATAACAAGCTTGTTTTCCACTACATTTTGTAGTTTCAACTTATTTCTTTATTGAATAGAAACCATTTTTACTGTGTATCTGTTATTCTATGTTAATAATATTTTAATAATAATCTGTATTCATTTCATTATTCTCATAAAATCCGGATCAGATGCACCCATGTGCCCATATTATATTACGCATTGATGCGTTCATATTATATGACACACGATAACATATAATTGTTTTTTATTAACAAAATCTCGAAACACGGTGTGGTTAATTTTTCAACGCACCGATGCTTATTATTAATATGAGCATTGATGAGTTTGTGGTTTATAAGCGCACCAAGATGATTTTAAAGTTATTTGAACTTTTTATTTGCACATAAAATAATATATTCATCTGAAATTATCTTTTAGGATGAATTCACATGACTTACAATAATTCAGTATGCATTTTACGTTTTATGTCGCTTTATTCTTAAAAAATGGTTTCAAAACTATATTCAAACTCAGATTGTGGTATGGTTCTCGAAATTTATTTTAATATGTACACAAAAAATTATTGCTAATTTTGCTGAAATGCAAGGAGAAAACCTTATAATATGATCAAATGGCCAATTCTTCAAATTCCAGCCCATTCCATATTGTTCAAAGTCCATCACGGATTTCTCCCTTTCCATCTCCAGTAAGATTAAATTATTTTATTTATGTTTCAATTATCTAATTGAATTTTTTTTATCCATGTCAATCTGAATAAAAAATGTATCTAAATTCGCAGCATCCTGATTCAGAATCGAGTTCAGATGCATAAAATATTCCAATACTAGTTCAAAAACGTCGGAAGGTCTTATCAGGAGAAATATACCACAAGAATTTGGTAGATGAAAATGGATAGCTACTTTACCTCACCAATTGTGACATTCCATATTCCACCCACAATCTTGGATCAACGATGGTAATAATTGTTTGGTATAATGTAATTTGAACAAACAAATTATTGCATTGTGCTTACTAATATCATCAATGTACTAATGTTCAATATTATTGAAATTAGGATTCTGATGTTGAGCAACCTACCTACCATCTTCCGTTGCACCCCACAAAAATTTCAACCCGAGAGAATATTGTAATGAGAGAACAACTCGGAGAGGAAGCACACCAAGAATGGTTGAATCAACCACCTATTCAATTCCCACTACGTCCAGATTCACAAATTAGCACTACTACATATGGGCGGATTATTCCATGAAATTTTCCACGTTTCCATTATTTTCATGTTTTTTTAAATTGGGCAGGATTTTCGTCGCTATTGCCACGAAAATTTATCGCTATTGACATGAGCCATGAAAGTTCATCGCTATTGCCAAAAATATTTTTCCTGTCTCAAAAAGCATCTGCTAACGGCTAGTTGATTAGTTGATCTATACATACCTGACTTTAAGAGACTTTGCGACACAATTTCTATAGCCGCGACATTGTTCGCGGCTTTTGTTTGAGTTGTTTATTTTTTCCATCACCCACTGGTTGAACAAATCCAATTCTCGATCTACATAGCTTGGATTTTGAACTTGCAAGGTTAGTATGTTTTTTTTATTTATCTACTCATTTAAATTGTAAATTTTTGTTCAAATGAAATTTCATGTAGCTTTTTTTCTCTTGATAATATATTTAATTTTCAGTACCATATTTCATGTCATTGGTTTTTGGATCTAGTTAGTATATTCTATGGAAATTCATGTGAAATGTCAAGAAAAATATTTTCCGAAGAAGTATTTTAAGAAGAGGGAAACTTACTCCATCAATAAGTCAATTCAAACATTAAAAACAAATGCCATTATCAATCTAGATTAATTTGAGCCTACAATTCCTTATGTAAATTTAATCCTTATTACAAAACCACCAACTCATAACAACTTTACCGGTTGGACTAATGTTTGAAATAGAAAGTGGAAAAAAAATCCTCTTAGGTCTAATTCTATTCCTTAGTGACCTTGTTAGCTCTCTAACTTTTGTGTTTCTATGATGTTGTGCCTATATATTTTAGTCTAGTATTAGGTTAGGTTAGTCATATAACATTGTATTCTTATGTGATGTTGTTTCTTTCAATTTTTTATAATCACACACAATTATAGATGTAGTGATTAACTCTAGTTTGTAGTTGATGTAACTTGTTTATACACTATTAATAAGGAGTAGCTAAAATATAAAAATTTCATGACGAAATCTACGATAACATGATGAAATCTAATAGTCAGACAATGAAAAATGAGAACATGCCAAAGTGTCTTAGATAATAAAACCGTGACCACTGTAAGTAGAATAAAATTGTGACCATCGTATGTAGCTGCAAATCAACACATCATAATTTAAACCAACCCAACCCAATTGCGGATGACAAGTGGTTGACATTCTTTTTTAGTGGTGAATTTCAAAGATTGACATTTTCTCTACAAAACAACTTAGAGGCTAGTGTATGGTGTCGAGTGATTCATGTTTGAGAAATTTTGACCACTTTTGTTAAATGGTATGTAATTATTTTCCATGGTGATTTAGTACACACTACTCTAAAGTACAAATTGAAGCATATTGATCTTAATAGTTAATTGATAATAAAAAAAAAGCATGTCAAAATGTTTTAGAAGAAATAATTGTGAGGATTGTAGGCCACTGTAAATAAACACATCATAATCGGAAGGAGTAGCTAAAATATCGTGAAGGAGTAGCTACACTATAAAAAATTGACAACTTACCATTTGGTATGGTGTAGGTAAGACAATTACTTGTCAGTACAAGGATTTTTCACTATGAACGAAAATGACAGGAAGCTTGCTTGGTTAAGAGCGACATTAGAGGCTAGGGGTGATGGAAAATGTTATTTCCCTTGCTATGATTGCAGGGGCTTGCAAAGAAAAAACATTTTAATAACAACAACTAAAATACATTGTAGGGAGAAGGGGCACGCTGAAGGGGGTTATGAATATCATCCCTTGGTAAGAGGATTCAATATTTAATATATTCTCTGTAATAGTCTTCATGTCATGAATTTCGGTAATATGTAAGGTAGCTAGAGAGGTAGTGGGGGGGGCCAGAGGGCCCATAGTGATAATAGTGGAGGTCATTCAATGTAAGGTGGACTAGGTCCACTATATTATTAAATAAGACCCACTATGGTAGTTATATATAATAAATGGGTAATTAGAGGACTTCTTAGAAGGTTCTACTTCTAGAAGATTCCTCCTCTAGAATGTTCTTAGGTGATGGTAGCACTATATAAATGGGTTCAAGCAATGTAATGAGACATGAATATAAGTATTGTATTTGGAGCAGTAGCTCAATAGGAGGATGCCCCCTCAAAGAGGCAAGTGAACAGGAGAGGATCCCTTTCATAATATGATCCATTGTACAGTGTTTCCCTACCTCAAGGGTTTTGGTAATAATAAAGTGTGGTTTCTTCTATCATGCTTTGTGGATCTATTGTGTATTTAGTAATTGTTTTGATTATATCTTTAGATCTGGTATTGGTTCTTAACAATTGGTATCAGATCACTTTCCTTGGGCAGACATTGTGGGCAAATATTTTTGCAGATTCTTTTTTTTCGGCGAAGAAAAAAGAGGGCCGAGACATTCTAGAATTTTTTGGTTTATTTATGTGAAAAATTTACAGAAAATGGTTGTATATATGAGTTCCTCTCAGAAAAACACCCAATTTGAAAAAAAAAATCGTCCGAAACGGAGTCCGGGAAGTCAAGATATTGAAGTTTTAAAATCTGCAAATTTTCAGGGTTTTTTCCGCGGACGGCGGCGCGATTTGTTTTTATTTCTGTAGCAGTTGGAGGCTAAATTTTCTCAAAAAAATTAGAGATATGAGTTCCTCTCACAATTTCACCCAATTTAAAAAAAAAAATCAGCTGAAACGGAGTCCAGGAAGTGAAGTTATGAGCATTTTAACTTCAACGGTTTTTTAGGGTTTTTTCAGAAAAAACCGCGATTTTTTGTGGTAACTTATTGTTCTATTTTTTGGGGGTTTTTTTCGTGACGACTACGGAACTGAAGGGTTCATAGGGTGCTCAGATGGCTATTCCTTCTCAAAATCTAAAAGAAATTCTTGAATCATTCAAAGTCCAATTGTTTCACAGATTGGATGCATTTGCACATGGCCTCACAGACAACCTCACAAACAGTCTCACAGACGACCTCAATGATAGTTTTTGTAGTATTCAAGATTCATTGAATAACATGCAGGAGAGATTTCTTATGGAGGGCCTCAAGAATGAATATAATCAAGAAATATATGCTTGGTATGATTTTGAGGCAGATTGTGATGATTGGTACATGGATAATTGTCATTTCTGGGATGACAACCACTTTCATATTTTATTTGATGACTCTACTCCACCTTCTGTAGAGAATATCGATGTTTCACATCAGGAGCTAGTTACCAGCATTCAGTCTGCATATTCTACAGTGGTATTATTCCTTCCAGATTCTGCTACGACCTTTTTCTACTATGTGGATAGATTTTCTTATTTGGATCCACATGATAGGTGTCAGTCTTTGGAGCATCATTTGGAGTTGGTTATTGGGTTCCAAAATATTCCATAGGGAGTTTACATGAGCACTTGGACATGGGACACGGGCTTACAATGGTGGTTGGACTACTTCAGCATGGTGGATTTCCTTTCTACATGGTACCTTGGTTTTTTAGTCTTCTTCAACATTATGGTCCACAATTATTCATGGGACCCTGGTATATGGTTGTACATCAAGCGTTGAGGACAACGCTTTCATAAGGGGGATGGAATGTAAGGTAGCTAGAGAGGTAGTGGGGGGGGGCCAGAGGGCCCATAGTGATAATAGTGGAGGTCATTCAATGTAAGGTGGACTAGGTCCACTATATTATTAAATAAGACCCACTATGGTAGTTAGATATAATGAATGGGTAATTAGAGGACTTCTTAGAAGGTTCTACTTCTAGAAGATTCCTCCTCTAGAATGTTCTTAGGTGATGGTAGCACTATATAAAGGGGTTCAAGCAATGTAATGAGACATGAAGAGAAGTATTGTGTTTCGAGCTGAAGCTCAGTAGGAGGATGCCCCCTCGAAGAGGCAAGTGAACAGAAGATAATCCCTTCCATAATAGGATCCATTGTCTGGTGTTTCCCTACCTCAAGGGTTTGATATAATAAAGTTGTTTGGTGATTGTATTCAAATATCTTTGGATCTATTGTGATATTTTGTATTTAGGTATTTGGTTCTTAACATAATATTTCTTATTGGAATTTTTATATTTTCTATACACACTAACTTTTCTACATTGTTTTTAAATATATAGACGATGCCCCCAAAATTTCAACCTCTAGAGAGTTATTTTCCAAGTATTGGTAGAAATACTCCTTTACAGGGTGATGAACTTCGAGATTAGAATATTGAAGCTGCTGATCAAGTTATTAATGATGATATGGATGGAGATAACATTAGTGATTCAAATCAGGAAGATGAGATACATAGATTGATCCAAGACACATTTTCTCCAATGGATGAGGACAATCAGGATGATATTCATGATGTTGATCCTCTACTTGAGAAGTCACGTCAACCTCTTTATGAAGGATCAACAACAAATCTTTTATCTGCTATATTGTTGTTGGTGAACTTGAAGGTTTTGAATGGTTTATCAAACACATGCCTCACACAGATACTAAGGTATGTAATTTGTTAATTATTTATGCCTTCATGTTCACAAATGCTTAAAAGGTTCAATTTTTTCCCATATTGCTATTATTTTCTAATTTGTAAATTAGTATGAATGCGATATTGATGATTAATATTGTTTACATTGACTTATTGTTTTGAATTTTGTAGATTGTTAGGTGAATTTCTATTACCGACGTCAAATATTTTTCCTCTCACATATCGAGAAATATCCGTGATTATGAAAGAAATTGGAATGGACTATCAGGCTATTGATGCATGTACTAATGATCATATCATATACTATGGACAATATGCATTAGAAAATGAATTCCCACAATGTCAAATAAGTAGATATTGAACTGATAAAGAGTCAAAGAAGGTGCCTCGCAAAGTTCTTCGTTATATTACGATAATTCCATGTCTCCAGTGGTTGTTCAAGTGCCAAAGTATAGCATAGTTTATGGATTTCTATGCAAAGAACAGAAGTCGAGACGATGTTCTTCAAATTCCTGCAGATGGTTCTACATTGAAGTACATCAAAGAAAAGTGGCCAATTTTTAAAGAAGAACCTCGTAATGTTAGACTTTCATTGGCAGCTGATGGTGTCAATCCATTTGGAGAGCTTCGTTCTACGTACTCAATGTGGCTTGTTTTTGTTATAAACAATAAAATTCCTCCTTGGATGTTGATCAAGAGAGAGCACGCAATGTTGGCAATGATTGTTCTAGGTATTTAATTATCTTTTATTTTCTTTAAAGTATGACAACATATTTCATTTCTTTGTTTCGTGCATGGTAATTATTTCTTTTATATATAACGACATCTAGATAAGTATAATTAATCATGTAGTATGTTGAATCAATTAGGTAAGTACCAGGTTAAAGATATGAATGTATATATTGAGCCTCTTATCGACGAGTTGTTGAAGTTATGGGCTGGCGTCACTATGTATGAAATCTCTAGACCAATGGGGAAAAAACAATTTCAATTCCATGGAATACTATCATGGAAAATTCATGATGCTCTCGGGTTAACACATTTTTGTGATATATTGTTACTTTATTTTGTGATTTAATATTATATATATTTATTGAAAATATCCTGCATTATTTTAAATTGTAACTCTAATTCGTTACATTAATTCATATATCTTGTAGGTCTTCAAACAAAGGGTAAATTTGCATGCCCAGTTTGTGGTCCCAGGATAAAATATCGTCATTCAAGGAGTTTAGGAAAGGATGTGTTTGATGAGTATAAGCACTTTCTACCTAATAACCATAGTTATTGAACTACAGACAAAGAAAAATTCAATGGTAAAGAAGAGAATGGAAAAAAACCACGAAGAATGACACCTCGTCTATGGAAGTTGAAATATATTAGAAATCGTCAAGGTATGCAAATTATTTATTTATGACATATTATATAATTCTTTGGTTAATTTCATTAGTATTAATTTCATTTTGTTTGATTAGTTAGTGTTAATTTCAATTTTTTGATGTTTCATGAATGTTGTTAAGGCACAAATGGGCTTCCACGAGGAATGAAAAGTTACCCCATGCAATTCAGTAGATTGCCATACTACGAGCACCTACAAATAGTTCATATGTTTGATACAATGCATATCTGGAAGAACATAACATAATTGTTATGACGAATATTAGATGGAAGGACTGGCAAAGAGAGAATTGGAAAGATTTGTTGTGACATCTAGGAAGCTAATCATGCATTGAAAAGTGTTATTATTAATTCTAATGACGATGCTCATGAACAAAAAACTAGTCTTCCTTGGTTATTGACAGAGAAACAAAGCAATATTGTAAAAGAGGTCATTCAAAAAATTAGGTTTTTGACTAGGTTTTCGTCGAACATACAAAATATATTAACGAAAAAAGGTGATTTTGGTGGGGTTAAAACACATGACTGGCATACATTCATTAAGGTAATTAGTAGGTTATAATATATTTCCTTATTGGTAGGCATTTTTTGGAAACACATAATAATTATTTGTTTTTTGTTACAGTATGTTCTACCTTTATCTCTCCTAGATGACTTTGACAACAACATAAAACAAATTATTTATGTACTTGGAAAATACATGAGGTAAGTAATGTTTTATAAGGAAAATGAACTTCTTATGTGATTTGTAGTGGAACTTATTGACATATTATGTTTTATCTGCAAATTTATGTATGCCTTGATATTATTTTATTGCATCGACATTTGTAGGTGGCTATTATAAAAAAAAATCCATAAAGAAGATATAAGGTGCTGGAAGAGAGAAATTCCCTGACTAATGTGTCAAATACAACAATATCTACCTCCATCATTTTTCAATGCACAAGAACACTACCTCATACACCAAGTTGAGGAGATTGAATTATGTGGACTAGTACACACAAGGCCGATGTGGATGGTAGAGAGGAAGTTGAAGTCATTGAAGGCTTTTGTTAGACAAAGAGAACGTTCAGAGGGTTCTATGGTTCAGGGATATATGGTATATCAATGCATGGTGTATATTAGTCAATATCTACCTAAATTAGTAGAAAATATGAATGTGCCTCACATTTGGCATCTCAACTCCATCAACACATTTGAAGGGGAGGTCTTATTCGGGAAAGGTAAAATAAGGACTGTGAACTTGGTAATTATTAGATGTTGACGTAGATTTAATACATTACACATTTATTTTTCCAATTTTATTTTATCGTACTGATTTTTTACATTTTTTGTTCCTGCATATTGAACTATATTAAATTATTCCTTTATTAACAATAGTTAATTAATGATATTAAATTGTTATTTTATCATTTAGTTTCTTGAGAGTGGGATGCTTTACATTTATACATTGCAAACAACCTTGATTGGATGTAGCATTGGATAGAATATATTGAAGAATACTTTGGTAGGTTATCATGGAAAGGGGTGAGTAAGATGATTAAAACAACACATCGTCATCGAGATCAATTTCCTGATCTTACATCAAGGGAAGTTGATTTAGCCTTTGGTTTAAAAGATAAATAGGTAAGTAAAATTTTTACCCACATTTTCCTAGTTATTTCCCAATTTTTCAATGTATTTGGTTTGTTTAATTTTTGAAATATATATTTACTAAGTCCTATATGAAGTTTATTGATTGGCAATCTATTTTTTACTTGTTGTCCATGTTGCAGTTGAAACATCACAAGGCTATGTGGTGTAATGGTTGTAAATTTCGTATAAAAATGTTGGATGATAAGATGAAAACCTCGGATTGTGGGATAACTGTAGTGTTTAAGGTCACCAACATTTCCTCTAGAAGTGACAGAAATCTAGAAGAAACCGAGAATAGGTACTATGGGCATTTGGAGGATATAATTGAGTGTGATTTTAATTCCTTTAAAATAGTTTTGTTTGAGGTTAAATGGTACATGCTACAAATGCATGAACATGATCCTGAAAGAACTATTATTGAGTATGATAATGGATTTACCATGGTTAATACAAGGGCATTTGAACCAGGTACAGAGCCTTATGTTCTTCCAAGTCAATGTGAGCAAGTATTTTACTCAGAGGTATCTGGTAAAGTAGGTTGGTCATACGTTGTTAGATATGATCCAAGAGGAAGACCAGTAAAGTATAATCATGTATCAGAGGATGAAGATAATAACAAGGAAGAATTTCGTGATTATGCAGATGATGAGAAAGTGGTTGTAGTTGATGTGTCAGACGAAGAAGTTGAAGAAGTTCATCATCCAAATGTAGGAGACAACAATCTCATTGACGATATCGATAACTATATTAGTGAAAATGATGTTGATGATGATGTTAATATGAATGATCCTTTCACCAATATCGATTCTGAACCAGATCCTGTTACAAATGTTGAGCTGGATGAAGAAGAAGATGACTGATATTTGATTGTTGAAAAGAAGAGGTATGTGTTATATGATCTTTATATGTTTTTATTTTGTATAATATAGTATATGATACATGTTATTTATAATTTCAAATTAGGCACTATGGGGAAATTGATAGTGATGTGCAGGGGGGGGGGGNCCCTGGGGAAATTGATAGTGATGTGCAGGGGGGGGGGGCGCATAATTAGAGATTCCACCTTCACGTGGTTGCCCCTGTTTAGTAGAGAATGAACTATTATTGAAACCAATAGGAGCTCTACATGAATACGCCTAATCATACCAATGATGTAGGTTTGTCATCCCAGGGATTTACATTTTTATGTTTATATTTTTGTATATGCCAATGAATGACAACCATAATTTAAATTTTTGTCGTTTTTGAATAAAATATGATCAATCCCAATCTTTTGTTAAAGAAACACGCCGTTCTTTTGGAATTAATTTGACAATATAAGCCATTTTTCTGGTAATGGTTAGCATGATTCTAGGCTCTTATGTTTCATTGAAAAATATAAAAAAGCACAATTTATGAGATTTTTCAATGCAAATCCGTCAAAATTGCATATTTTAATTGCAGAAACTGGATTTATCAATTTTGAAAACATATCATACCAATGATGTAGGTATGTCATCCCAGGGATTTCATGCAACAAATAAATATCTGTCATATTTTCGTCTAAAATTGTCTGATATGCCTCTCCTTTCTGCGGGATTTCTGTCCAAATTTGAAATAGTATCTACGTCGAAAATTGTTGGTTTTGCTTTGCGTTGAAACAATATTCCTCTAATTTTTTATATATTAAATTACACTTCTTTTGACTTGAATTTGTGTTATTCAAATATTTTATTCAAATTTTACAAGGAAATTGTACTAGGACTAGACACGAGCAACAATGATCTGTGAATGGGGCCAACGTTGAAATTTTTTCAAACTGTTTATGTATGCATTGAAATTTGACATGGATAGACTATTCACATGCCTTAACGATATGGGAGGGTTTTTGGACTCAAATTTGACTCACACACCCACTTTCTTCCATCATCAATTCATCATGTAAACCATAAACTCTAATTTAGTGGAGTCATCGATTTGTTGGGTTTTAGTGTTCCCAATGAATGGATGTATTGTTGTTGACATGGAATGGGACAACACATGTACCTTCTTATTTTTCTTCCTTCACTTGATGTGAGCATGTTCATTCCTAGCCTTGAATTGAAATTTACCCCTAGTCTTAGTCATCACCCTTCATGACACTTGTCACCAAATGATTAGATCACAAGGTTGGAGGCATATGGGCCACATTGGGATGAGGCTTTATAAATCTACAGTAACAAGAGACATTAATTGAACTTTGACTAGATTTAAAGGTGCGTGCAATTGAAAATACCAATAACCCAAAACTAAAAGGGGTCAATACACAGACTGTCAATGAGAGGTGATTTGGTGGTTTGTAGGAAGAGGCCTAGCACCTTCAAAATTATCATTCTCATCCAACTATCCACATCTATGTATAATTCTAAATCATCATCCCTCCTTGAGTCCAATGACCCCGTGATTCTAGCGTGGCCATGCTTGATGTGGAAGTTTATACATTTCAAATTATGCAATCATACATAAGATAATGTATCACCTTTAGTGGATCATACATATATATGGGAAAAATCCAAGTAGAAGAATATGCTTCATTTGTTAACTCAATATGTAATTGGTTACAGATGTTTCATTTGTTAACTCAAATCTTACCTTC
This sequence comes from Picea mariana, assembly GCA_032191745.1. Taxonomy (NCBI): domain Eukaryota; kingdom Viridiplantae; phylum Streptophyta; class Pinopsida; order Pinales; family Pinaceae; genus Picea; species Picea mariana. The sequence continues at coordinate 84,111 of JASDQU010101574.1, read as the reverse complement.
TTCTTAATCTTAGGCTCTATTTTCCATTATCAAACTACAAATAAATCCATTTATAATCTTTAGAGGATACAACCACACTCCCCTCATAATTTCTAAGCTACCCTGCATAGGTCTCAATTTTACAAGGAGTCTTTGAGGAAAATCGAGCTCAAACAGATCGGGATAAGATTCAATCCTCCTCTCCCACTACATCCTACACCTCTAGAAAATTTGGATGAGGAAAAGGAGAAGGAAGATTTAAAATAAAATAGACAAAAATGTAGGGTTATACCATGCCAAAGGTGTCATTACTCATTTTGTGTCCTATGACCTTAGGGATGCTTGTAAGGAACACAAATAATGGGACAAGAAAAGAGGCAGGGTAAATGAAACAATGCACATGAGACATTTTTTATTCTATAATATATATCTCTCTGCAACCCCTTCCTTTGTCTCTCAGGCGCATAATTAGAAATTTGGGTAGGAAAACCAACATCGAGTTGTTTCTTATCATTTATTTCAAACTCCTTATAACCCTTAACTCATATTTCTTACAATCCTTAAAAATGAACATTCTAACATATAACACCATATTTTTAATCCTTATAACCCCTTAAACTTTACCCTATTACCCTTCATCAATAACCCAAATAAACTTGTAATCCCAATGACACATAAACCCTATCCCGAAACTCCTAAGAATGTATCAACCCTAATTCCTATGACCCTTAGTTACCCCCTATGACTCCTAACCATAATCCTTTGTAACTCATAACCCATTTAACCATTAACACCAAAAATAATGATATAAAACATATCCCTTAACCTTTATAATCTTATAAAACTAGAACCAATAAACATTATTTATTCTAACCTCTAACCTTTATAATTGTAACACCTATACATCTCCTAACCCTTACTTTGAGTAACACCTATAACTCCTAATTGTTATAACCCCTGTGATTTTTCAACCTATAATAACCATTATCCACAATGAGTACCCCTAACCATATGACTCATATAACCCATATTATTGTAATTTTGTAGTCCATATAAACCCAAAAAACTAACCCCTTAAACCTCCAATTTCTAACATATATCAGTGCCTAACTCTTACAACTCTTAACCCCTGACCCTTATCAACACCAATACATATAACCCTTAACCTAAAGCTCTTATAACCCTTAAACCCAAATCCTATAACATACAACAACAAATGAGGAACCCTCATATCCTTCTTAAACCTAACCCTAATGCTAATCCATTAACCCCTACTAATCCCTAGGATTCAAAGGATGTTGGTTTGGATGCTTCTATGGGTGTTAAAATAAATAATTGAGATTTTCCATTTTTGATATGACCCATCCACCCCATGATGCTAGGATAAAGGTGTCCATAATGTTTTTGAAAGATTTGGGTTCCTTATAGATGTGGGAGGGGATCGTTATCCATTTTTTAAAAGGAATAACGAACAAACATTGTACTAGGTCTAGACATGGGCAATGGTGACCTGTGAATGGGGCCAACTTTGAAATTTTTTCAAATTGTTTCTGTTTGCACTAAAATTTTACATGGATAGACTATTTGTGTGCCTTAATGATATGGGAAGGTTTCTAGACTAAAATTTGACTCACACACCCACTTGTTTCCATCATCAATTCATCAATTCAATGTGGGACACTTTTTAACAATATTCCATGTGGTGCATATGAGAGATATTTATATGAACAAATTTTCCTAGAACAATCCACATCTATGGTGTCGTAGGAGGTGGGATTCCCTACAAATGATTTGGGTGATTTTTTTCAAATAAGGGTTGTATGTGGTTGTTCACAATGCAAAGGAATAAGAAACATCTCTTGTTGAGTAAGTTATAAAGAATTATTTTCAAGATAAACTTCTAGATGTTGATAGAAGTATATCTCATATAGTTATTCCTAACCCCATAAGTGAAGTTGGGCATGCAAGGGAAAAAACTAATTTTAAGATTTTTCTTGAGCCTATGAAAAATGTGTCTATCATAGCTAACCCAAGCATGTTTCCTACTATCCCAGCATGAAGTGCTAAGTGTTTAGATACCCAAGAATAAATTGTTGGACCTATTATTAAAACTAGGCATTCTAAGGTGGTGGGTGCAATTGTGACGAGTTTGCTAAAGATAAATATAGAATAAAGTATTTCGCAATATGATGTTAGGGAAGACCTTTTAGATATTTACTTACCTCCAATTTTAGAATTTGCTTAAAACACATCATTTAATCACACTCTCTTTCATGCATGGTTCAATGTTAAACCATTTCTTACAATAGGATAACTTTTCCCCTTTTGTGGTAACAACTATGTAATTTCCCCCTCTAAAATGCTCATGTACTTGAAACCGGCGCATATAAATGACATGTGAATGGGGACAACGTTGAAATATTTTCAATTTGTGCTTTTATGCACTTAAATTTGACATGGTTAGACTAGACACATGCATTGAAGGTATGTGAGGGTTTCTGGACTCAAACATGACTCACACATACAATTCATCAATCAAACAAGAAGCATATATAATAATTAATGTGAATGGGGACAATGGATGTTTGGCATGTATGTATTGGCAACATATTCCATAGCGCGCTGGTGTTTAAATTGTTTCCCTGAACACTTCAAAATTATAAGCATGGATGACCCTTTACAACTACATGTGACCCTTTACAACTTCATGTTATAACACATCACTTCATCCTTGTTTACCTACAATCTTACCTACTATTTTAGTTATGGTCCCCCCTTAGTGTTGATGCTCCTTAATTCTCCTAACAATATCTACTTTATGTGGTGTGGACCTTATATTTCCTATTTAATAAGCATATTTCATTCTATCCTTTCCACTACCACAACATGGTTGTATTCAAAATTCAAAATGATGAGTCCAACAATCCTTGAACAAGCTAGTTGACTCACCCTCTAGTCATTTTCCACCACATTTACATCACTTCACATCTTCTTAGATCCTTTCCAAATGACGAGCCCAAATTTGGGACCATATCCAAAACTTTGTTTTCGAAGTCTCCCCTCTACAGGGCTCAAGGGTCCATAAGCTCATGGAGAATTTCCTCCATCCTCTATGGTGTCATTCCAACATTGAATTTTCCTATTGTTGATTAAGGTTGGTTGTCATTAATGTCAACCCTTGAAGGAAGCCCCGTAGCACAAAGGTTGGGTAATGGACCCAAGATTGTTTTATGTAAAGATGACTTGTTATTTTATTTTCATGGTTGATACTAAGTAGAAATGTATGAACTCCAAAGTGGTCCCCTTATGGTGAAATCCCTCATGGGAAGACGCTTTGCGGATTGCGTTATCCTAGAAGTATGGTTAGAACCCATGATTATTTGTGGAATAGTGAGATGAATGCCAGTGAATTTTTTAGTGAAAGTATCCTATATGGATAGTTCTTGAAATTCCATTTCTGATGGTATGTGGAACGTCAAATAACTCCTCACAGTTAGAGAGTTATGGCCATGAGAAGTTGGAGAACCCAGGTTTGGGTAATGGACCCAAGTTTGTTTGATGGATAATGGTATGAGTTTTGATATATTTTTAGGTAATATTATTCTATATGGATAGTACATGTCATTCCATTTCTGGTGGTATGTGTAACATCACATAACTCCTCATGATTTGAGAGTTATGGCCTTACGAAGTTGGAGGACCCTCATATGTCATCTAGAAGCCCCAAAAGGTCAAAGTAGTCAAAATGGTTTAAGAGATTTTAAAAGGTAAATAATAAAGTGAAGTGATGAGTGTACTATAATTCAAAGTGAATACAAAATAAATTAATTCAATAATAAATTTAATAGAGAAATTAGAAGTGGGTTAACCCTAAAATAAGGAAAGTGGGCAAAGTGACCTAGAAGATGTTTTTAAGGAAGCTACTTGGAGAGTATAAATAAGAGGCAAGGCTCTCTAATTTAAGACACACTTGAACATATTGAATACCTATAGGTGTCTGAGGCAACCAAAGGATATATAAGCTGAATTTCTGAGGAAAGTGAAGAAAATAAGGCTGGAATTCAAGGAAGGATAAATTCTTTTGATGATGCTTACTAAGGTATGTTTTTTTTTTAGGTCATCTCATCATTTTCGCAATAATTTTTTTTCTAGAATGATTCAGACCGTGAAATTTCTATTCCATTGATTAAACATATCCAAGTATATGTGGTAAAAAAGTCATCTTTTGGGTCGTTGTATTTTTGGAGTTACACTCCATGGAAAATAGGGTTTGTGGCTAGTCCTAAAACTAGTCAAAAACAAGTGTTTCGGGTAAAAACGTCATAACTTCTTCATAAAAGATCAAAATTCAATAAGACAAAATGTGTTGGTTAGAGTAAATTATTTATCATGTTTTGTACCATTTTCATATCAATTCAACAAATATTACGTGTGGGGAACGCTCTACAAGGTCTCTCTCTAGAATAAGCCAGAATTCAGCAAGGTGTGCCATTTTTGCCATAACTCCTTTTCTGAGAGGTTCCAAGTAGTGAAACCTGGAGGAATTGCATAAAATACACTGAATAAAATTGTGTATCAGTTTCATATGTTTATTCATTACATGTACAAATTTATGATTATTTCAAGTTAGGGTTGCTGACTAATCCAAGACTAGTCTTGTGAGACTAAAGAAATGTTTCATGAAAATGCTAGTCTCTTGTTGTTAAATTTAAGGAAGGTTTGAAGGTATGTGATCATATATACCAGGTCTATTATAGATTTACAAATGATATTTGGATGATGAAATTGATGAGGGCTTTTGGTTGAGGTACAAGTTGGGTACATGGTTGAGACAAGTAGTTGATGAGT
>JASDQU010101574.1:46043-79234 GCA_032191745.1 Picea mariana | reverse complement strand
TTGAAACATGATTGGTACATACTTGGTACATGTTTGGTTGAACTTGTTTATGGTACAGGTTGATTACAGATTGTTTGGTACAGGTTGGTGCATGGTTGATGCACTTGTTTATGGTACAGGTTGATTACAGGTTGAGGTACATGTTGATGCATGGTTCAGGTTTATTGATACATGTTTACAATAGTATATATCACAGTGATAGTGTGATAGTGGTTCCATCATTCTACTTCTACTTTAGGGCGGTTGGACGGGGAAAGGACAGGTGGTTGTATCCACCTTCCGGTTGTAGCCGGAGAACATAGGGGGTTGTAGCTTCCTTCTAGTTGTAGCCATAGAATTTGAGAGTTGGATCTTCCCTCATGTTGTAGCTTGAGAAACTAGGGGGTTGGAGCCTCCTTCCAGTTGCAGCTGGAAAACAAAGGAAGTTGGTGCTTCCAATGAATGCAATTCTTTAAGACATATAAGATAAAGCATTCTGTGGTTTTCTCCCGATTTGGGTTTCCATGTAAAACACTGGTGTACAATGTATGTGTGTGATTGTTAATTTATTATTGCTCATTATTGGATAATAATTCTACATTGATATAACACTTTGATTATTTGGAGAAAAAGGATTATGATTACGTTATTACTGATTCACCCCCCCTCTCAGTAATCCAACAATTGGTATCAAAGAAGGTTCCTTTAGAAATTAGTTTAACCACTGAAAGGTAGATCATGGAGAGTACCAACTCATATAAAAATGGAATACCACACTTTGATGGACAAAAGTATGCTTTTTGGAGCATAAGGATGAAGACATATATACAAGCATAGGGGTTTGAAATTTGGCAATCAATTGTAGATGGATACATAGTACCAATAGTTCCACCAACAAATGACAAAGCAGTGAAACTTAGTCAGAATAATTCCAAAGCTACAAATTCACTTTTGAATGGTCTCAGTGAAACAATATTCACCAAAGTTGCACATTGTAAATCCACCAAAGAGATTTGGGACAAACTTTGAAATATTTATGAAGGAGATACACAAGTCAAAGCAACAAAACTTCAAACTCACAATGGTTAGTTCGAACAACTAAAAATGAAGGAATATGAGAATATTGCAGCCTACTTCTTAAGAGTTGATGAAACAATGAATGCAATCATAAGTTTAGGAGAAGAAATCAAAGAATCTGTAATTGTTCAAAAGGTACTAAGATCTCTTCCTATGATATTCAACCATAAGATATCAACACTAGAAGAAAGATTGGATTTGAACTCAATAAGCATGGATGAACTGCATGGAATCTTCACAACATATGAAATGAAAACTGAACAGGAAAATCCATATGTAAAAGAAGTATCCTTCAAAGCATCCAAAAGATCAAAGAAAAATAAAAAGGAACAAGAATAATATAGCAACAACAATGACGTCTCAGAAGATGATAAAGAAGTGGCCAACTTCGTCAAAAGACTGAATAAGGGAACCAATGGTAGGTATAGAGGTAAACTTCCTTTAATTTATTTTAATTGTGATGGTATTGGTAATTTTTCTAACAAATATCCTCATAAGAAAAAGAGAAATGATGAAGGTTACTAAAAAGGCAAACACACATATAAATTAGGCAAAAGAACTACAAAGAAAGATTTCAAGAAAATCTTATGCATCAAAAGACATCTCATCATCAGATGAAGATGAAATTAGTGTTAGTGAGATAGGAAGAGTTCTATTCATGGCTGTAAAAGATTCTGACAAAGAAGAATCCAAAGAAAAATATGAAGAAGCCGAAGAAGGATATGAAGAAGTCGAAGAAATAATTGAAGAGGTAGAAGTTGACTATCGAGAAGAATTAATGTGTGCCATAGAAGTTATCAGAAGAGAAAAGAAGAACAACAAGAAACTACAATCAGAACTAGATAAGAAAAAGGACACTCGAGAACTAGAACAAATGATCACAAGATTGAAGGTTCAAATAGAAGAAGATAAAAGAATTGAAGAAGCACTCAAAGAACAACTAGAAGAAATGAACAATATCATTGGAAACTTGGAAGCAAAGATTGTCAAACTAAGAAAGGATATTCAAAAGAAAAATATGAAAAATAGCTCGAAAGTTCTGGATGACATTGTTAGTAGTTAAAATATCATCTTGACAAGTATGAACTTGGATACAAGCATATATAAAATGGATCAATCTCCAAAACAAAAGAGCAAGAAACAAATCCAAAAATCTATGCAGAAACAGTTAAAGGGGATAGGAAGATGTACAAGGAATATTACAGGGACACTCCTCCGCCGAGAAGATTCAAATTTCAGAATCAACAACAAACAGATAGGCCTCAAGAAGAATAAGGATTCATAAGAGCACCTTATTTCAAAATATCTTCAACTCCCAGGTATCAAACTATATTTTTTGGTTCATTTTATGCATGTAATAATTTTGGACATAAAGTTGTGAATTGCAGAGCTAACAACAGGAACAATAACATCTTTGAGAGTCATACACAAAGGGGTTACTCAATAATACCTAGTGAACCACAAAGAATAAGTTACAATAGGTTTAAATCTTTGAGCACTGAAGTGGAATGTTACAAATGTAACAATTTTGGACATGTGGCCAAAAATTGCAGCATGACAGTCCCTCCTAAAGAACCTCAAAAGAATAACGATAATCACAGATAAGAACCTCAGAAAATGACATGGATAAGAAAGCAATATCAGTATAGAAATGAAGAATGCACAGTCACTCTACAAGCTAAGAAGAAGAAACATGGTTGGTATGTTGACAGTGGGTGTTCAAAACACATGACATGTGATAGAGAAAAATTTATTACATTGCGAAAGGAAATGAATGGATCAGTCTCCTTCAGAAATGATAATTCAGCCAAAATCATTGGAGAAGGCACAGTCTGAATTGGGAACAAGAATAAAAAGGCACAAAATGTTCTACTAGTAGAAGATATGAAACATAATCTTCTAAGTGTGAGTCAAATGTGTGACCAAGGTCATAAAGTTACTTTCGATTCACAAAAGTGTCAGATAAGAAGAGAAGGTTCAGGGAAATTGGTCGATACAACTGCAAGAAATTCAAACAACATATATGTGTTAAGTGAAATTGGAAATGAAAAGTGTTTTCTAGGAAAGGAAGATGAAAGTTGGCTATGGCACAGAAGAATGGGTCACATGCATTTTGATAACCTTGTCAAAGTTAGCAAAAGAGAAGCTCTCAGAGAAATTCCCCAGATCATGAAACCAACCAACACTTTATGCAAGCATTTTCAACAAGGAAAGAAAACAAAGACCAGGTTCAAATCAAAGGAATATTCAACAACAAGACCACTGGAAATTGTGCATACTGATCTAGTTGGACCAACTACAACAAAGGGCTTAAAAGGTGAGAGATACTTTATGTTATTAGTTGATGATCATACAAGAATGACTGTAGTTTTCTTTCTCAAGAACAAGTTAGAAGCTTTTGAAAATTTCAAAATCTACGAGGAAATGGTTGTAAATGAGATTGATTCAAGAATCAAATGCTTGAGATCTGATAATGGAGGAGAGTTCATTTCAAAGGAATTTTTGGACTACTACAACAGTCATGGAATAAAAAGTCAATTCTCCGTTATTAGGACACCTCAACAGAATGGAGTTGTTGAAAGAAAGAACAAGACAATACAGGAAATGGCTCGAACAATTCTAATGGATTCCAAATTGACAGATATATTTTGGACATAGGCAGTGCCTACAACAGTTCACATTCAAAATAGAGTAATGCTTAGAAACAACACTGATAAAAATCCCTATGAGCTATGGAAAGGAAGACCATCAAATGTGAAGCACTTCAGAGTTTTTGGAAGCAAATGCTACATCAAAAGAGAATATGGCAGAATGGGAAAGTTTGACTCTCATGTGGACAAAGGAGTACTTATTGGTTACTCAAGTACAAGGAAAGAATACATATGTTACAATTTAAGATTGAACAAAGTTGTGGAAAGCATCAACGTAACAATTGATGAAACAGGCAGACCAGAATCAAAGGAAGAAGAAAACAAATCAATGGAACAACTTTTCGAAGAAGAAGAAGTAGAAGATGAAGTAGAAGAGGAAGATGAAGAGAATCTAACAAAAACATAAGAGCAAGTTCAAAAATTATCTCCTAAGACACCTAGCAAACAAGTACAGAAGAATCATCCTTTAGATCAGATTATTTGAAACAAAGATGAATGAGTTGAAACTAGAAGAAAAATCTGTTCACCAGAACAAACACACCTAGCACTCTTATCTACAATTGAACCAAACTGTTTTGAAGAAGACAACAAGGATGAATTTTGGAATAAGGCCATGAATTGAGAATTGGATCAAATAGAGAAAAATGACACTTGGGAGCTGGTTTCAAGACCAAAGAATAAGAATGTGATCAACACAAAATGGGTTTTCAGGAATAAATTAAATGAATATGGACAAGTTACAAGGAACAAAGCTATAAGTTATGTAAAGGATATGCACAGATTGAAGGAATCAACTTTGAAGAGGAATTTTCCCTAGTTGCCAGAATGGAAGCAATCTGGTTGAGTTTAGCCTATGCATGCTCCAAAAAAGTTAAATTATATCAGATGGACATAAAATCAATTTTTCTGAATGGGGAACTTGAAGAAGAAGTCTACATTGAACAACCAGATGGATTTCAGTTGTCATAGAATGCATATTATGTGTGTAAATTAAACAAGGCATTGTATGGTCTAAAACAGGCTCCTAGAGCATGGTACTCTACACTGGATAAGTATCTGCAATAGGAAGGGTTTAGAAAAGGAAGTTCAGACAACAACCTCTACATCAAGGTAAGTGAAGGTAATATTTTATTAATTGAATTTTATGTTGATGATATTATTTTTGGTAGTGATGATGATAGGTTAAGCCATAAATTTGCAAAAGATATGAAAAATGAATTTGAAATGTTGTTACTTGGAGAACTATCCTTCTTTTTGGGACTTCAGATACGTCAAAGCAACCAATGAATATTTATTTCTCAAACTAAGTATATCAGAGAAATGCTAAAGAGGTTCGGAATGGAAGATTGCAAACTAGTTATCATGCCCATGCAAACCAGTTGCAAGTTGAGCAAATATGATGATTCGAACTCTACAGATCAAAGGAAATACAGGTCAATGATTGGCAACCTACTATATGTGACAACTTCCAAACTAGATGTAATGTAGGAAGTTGGACAGGTGGCACTATTTCAAGCAACACCAAATGAGTCACATGTGTTAGCAGTGAAGAGGATTTTTAGATATCTCAAAGGAACAAAAGAGTCTAGATTATGGTATCCAAAAGGAAAGGATCTATCACTTATTGCCTACACACATAAAGATTGAGCAGGTTGTATTGATGACCGACAAAGCACTAGTGGAGCAACGTTCTACTTGAGTGAGTGTTTAGTATCATGGATAAGCAAGAAACAATCACCAATATCTTTATCTACAGCCGAGGCAGAGTATATTGCAACAACATCATGTTGTACACAGGTTCTTTGGATGAAACAAACTCTGACAGATATACAGGTTGAGTATGATGCGCCCATTCCAATCTATTGTGATAATAAAATCACCATCAATATCTCGAAGAACCCAGTGATGCACTCCAAGACGAAGCACATTCCAATAAAGTATCACTTTCTACAGGAGCAGGTTGCAGAAAAGAACATCAGAGTTGAGTATGTGGGCACAAAAGAACAAGTGGAAAACATCTTCACAAAACCACTTCCATGGGAATCCTTTGAATATCTTCGCCAGATACTTGGAGTTATTTCTACTCCAAAATGAATTCTTTTTGAATGATTATCTTATATATCTTAGATTTACATGAGAAAGCACCATACGAGGATAGTTCATTCAGGGGGAGCAACCCCAGATGGAAAGATACGTTTGCCATTGATGACAAAGGGGGAGAGATTTATTAAATGCAGAGGACAAAGGCAGAGGATAGAGGCATGGTTCTAGGGGGAGCATGAGTGATATGATTTCAGTATTGTATCAAAGTGTTGCCATCAATGCCAAAGGGGGATATTGTTGATTAAGGTTGGTTGTCATTGATGTCAACCCTTGAATAAAGCCACGTAGCACAAAGGTTAGGTAATGGACCCAACATTGTTTGATGTAAAGATGAATCGTTATTTTCTTATCATGGTTGATAATAAGTAAAAATGGATGAAATCCAAAGTGGTCCCATTATGGTGAAAGCCCTCATAGGAAGACGCTTTGCGGATTGAGTTATCCTAGAAGTATGGTTAGAAAACCCATTCTTATTTGTGGAATAATGAAATGAACGCCCGTGAATTTTTTAGTGAAACTATACTATATGGATAGTGCTTGTCATTCCATTTTCAGTGGTATGTGAAACGTCAGATAACTCCTCACAGTTAGAGAGTTATGGCCATGAGAAGTTGGAGAACCCAGGTTTGGGTAATGGACCCAAGATTGTTTGATGGATAAAGGTATGAGTTTTGATATATTTTCAGGTAATACTATTCTATATGAATAATACATGTCATTCCATTTCTTGTGGTATGTGTAACGCCACATAACTCCTCACAGTTTGAGAGTTATGGCCTTACGAAGTTGGAGGACCCTCACACTAGTACATATGACCAAATTTGCGATGGTTTTTCATTGCTATTGCCACACTTATCCGTCACAATTTCCACTAAAGATACGAATTTTTTTCATCACTATATCCATGAACCAATTTTTAATGGAAACATCGACAAAATTAGCTCGCCACATGTCATCGTCATCAAGATAGGTTAATCTTATGCATCATCTCAATTATGACAAAACTTTGTGGTAATTACGACGAACAAATGTGGCAATATAAAAACGTTTGTGGAACGTTGCGATGAAAAGGCGTTGCAATAGCGACAAAAATTTCTGCCAAGACAAAAAATTACGACGCATATGCTGTATGTGTGACACAAATCCATGGAAAATTGCGATGAACTTTCATCATTATAGCGATGATTGTTCAAAATAAAAAATTGTATTCCGACAAACTATCATCGATATTGCGACGCATCTATTAAGTTAAAAAAAAAAAATTACACGAGGAATGTAATATGGTAATGCCATATTACAATGTAATATGGTAATGCCATATTACAATGTAATATGGTAATGCCATATTACAAGTAATATGGTAATGCCATATTACAATGTAATATGGGATTGCCATATTACAATGTAATATGGTAATGCCATATTACATTGTAATATGGTAATGCCATATTACATTGTAATATGGTAAAGCCATATTACAATGTAATATGGTAATGTCATATTACAATGTAATATGGGATTACCATATTACATTGTAATATGGTAATGCCATATTACAATGTAATATGGGATTACCATATTTCATTATAATATGGTAATGCATTTGTCCTGAGTGGGATAGAATTTCTTTTTAAAAACAACTTAGGATAGCGATTTGTCTTGAGTGGCATGGTGATCTTGGCATTCAACAAGATAGGAAGTAATTCATTGATGACAAGTTTAGCAGGTGTGCAAGTCCACTAGTGTATGGATATTATCTGCTAAGTGGCATACTTTAACTTCCTTTTCTGGAATAGATGGCTCATATAGCTTGAGATGATTGACACAAATGATATTATGGATGTCTAGCAAGGAAGGGAAATAGTAATGAAAACCATTGCAATTAATATATTGAGGAAAAATATAGGGACAATATCAAATAGGCTTGAGTTTTTTATGATGCTACCCCTTAAAACATTGTTTTTCCATATACAACCAAAGTCAGTCACCAATTTGAAACTATACAAAGCCTTGATGGTGATCCTAGAGGGATTTATAATGAGCTAGGGAGGATTGAAGGGAATTAGTAACCAAAGAATGAATGCTAGATAATTTATGAACATATGAGATTCTATACATTTTACATCGCCTTATAGGAACTTCTATCCACAAGATGCGAATAATAGCAAGATCCAAAGAATGAGCAATGCAAGAAATTATATAGGGGTAATATGAGGGTCTTTGCAATGTACACGAGATACATTATTGTTGTGAGGGAATCCTCCATCAACTAGGCCTATGTATCCCACGACGTACATGTGAAGACCCCTATGCCTTGAGAATTAGTGTAAGGTAAAACTACAAGGTGTGCCATGTGGATCAGTGTAATATTAGGCAAGTAGAAGACAAATGAGAAAGAAATATTGGTAGACAAACATTGCATGTTAAACACACAATTTTGACACAGGGGAACAAGTGAATTTAATCACTTCATAATAATGATAGAAACTAAATTATGAAATGTAAATAATGAAATAAAAAGAAATAATCATAACTATCATGTAAATGATGCAATGGATAAATTAGGAGATTAGAGGTGAGCAATTTCTAATTACTATATTAATGGAACAATAACTAGATCATGTAAGTAAACCATGAGTGAGTCTAACAACAATAATATCTCAACTATAAAATCATTGATAAGATTAAGAGTGACAAGGAAATACTTGCACTTACTTATACGTGAGGTAGGATGGTGTAGAAACATGTTTAGCAAGATACCTACATCACAGAGGTTGGCATCTTACCACAAGTGAGGTAGGATTAGCAACATGATCTCTTACGGAAAGGATGGAGGATAGATGAAAAGGTAAAGATGGGAGGTTGTGGTGTTATCGTAGTTCTAACAAAGGCAAGAAAAAGAATCTGATGACACTGGCATGGCATTGGAAAAAGGCGTGAGTTGACATAAACCGACTAAGAGTGAACATGAGAGAGAGAGAGGAAACACACTCTAATATAGGGTTATCACAAGAATAAATGCAACATATGGCAACTTGGAGTTAAGATGAGCGTAACAAATGACATTCATTGTTCTAGGATTTCTGTAGTCATTAAGGTGCCATACACTAGTCAAGGACATAGCATGAGTCTCCTGTGACATACGATAATCTGGAGAGTGTGAGCATAATAGGCATCATAAACTAGTAATATAGAGTCATCAAAAGCACAAAAAAAACACATGATAGCCTAGATTTAGTGCAACAATGAGAGGTTGCATACATCAATGGGGTATTTTATGCAAGCATAGGAGGAGACATGCATCAACCTAATTTCAATGCAAGCATAGAGGTGAAAAATACCAATGGTACTAGTGGAGGAGAGAGGATCAAAGGAAGATATGATGTCACCATTGGGAGGGGATCCATAGTTGAAAGCTACGGAATGTGACCATTAAGGGGGACATATTGGAAAACTGACCAAAGAAGTGATAGTTGATCCTAACTAGGTAGAGGTTATCTCAAGTAGGGTCTTTATTGAGATAATGACCTATAAGGGAACCATCGATATTATGACCAAATAAAAATGTAGAAAAAGGGGTGTAAGGAAGAAAAGATATGGAGGAGAGACAATACTTTCCCAAAGCATTTGAAGGAATAGGAAAAGAGGAAGAGTATGTATGAGAGCATGGAACACTAGGAGATGAAGAAGACAAGGGGAGAACTAGGTAATATTGGTCGCTACTAGGTAAGAAGTGGCTAGAGTTGATAATGGGAAGTCTAAGCTATACCCAAAAAACTCCCAATAGGAACAAGGCTTCATTCAACTTGATAAAAGTGTGTTAAGACATGGGACCTTTTTAATGTTAGCAAGCATTGATTTTGACAACTAATAGAAATATAAGGAAAAGATAAGGTATAGAAGAACAAGGGGCTACCTCATTGTTGTAGCTAGTGAGAGGACACGGGAAAACAATTATGGAAGTAGGTATAATAGATCATATATGTATTTGTTTTTTGTTTGTTAATTTGTGCGGGACCTGTTGGCTTGCGATTAACCTGTGGCTTGAGAAACCGTGACTCAGGGGCATCTAAGACGTCAAAATCACCCAGGGATCGCACCCGGCCTGAGCCACACCAACCCTTAACATGGTTGGATTTTTTGTCCCCGCAGGTTTCGAACCAGTGACTTTAACATCACGGAGTGGCTTAACAACACACTCTGTCACTGACTGTCCTACACCTCGGGGACGATCATATATGTATTTTGTTAATTATTGTGTGGTAGAAAAAAAATATTGAGTTAAAAATCATTGGGGAGGTTTGGGATTTAGAATGAGAATAACATAGTGAGAGTGCACCCAGGTGGAAGGATGGGAATGTATTATTTAGAGATCTTGGAAGAGGGATAGTGCAACCATATGAGATGAGATGGATTGATGTGATGTAAAAGTGAGAGAGAGAGGTATTTATGTATTATGTTTTGTTGGGTCTTAACATTATAAGTAAGAGGTATTGCAAGAGGTGAGTTCATTGTTTTTGTCATCTTTATGGAGTTGATAAGTATGACAATGAGCATATTATAAAGAATTTCATTGTTTTTTATTGGGTAGAAGGATGAGAAGGTATCATTTGGAATGTGTGGAAGAGAGAAAGTGAAACCATATGAAATGGTTGGATGTGAGTTACAACTAAGAGAGAAAGATATTTACGTAGGATGTCTTGCTCACATCATTACATGGAAAGGGTATTGCAATAAAGATGAGTTCATAGGTTTTTTTTATCTTTAAAGAGTTGAAAGGTATTTCAATGGACATATTATAAAGAATTTCATTGTTGTTCATATGATATGTTCAAGAGTAAATTAGAGTAATCAAGGGGAGATACATAGCATTCAACAATCTCTTGAAAAATCCCTATGACAAGGGTGACTCCACAATGTTTATTAATGAGAAGATGAGCTCTGTCCTATTTTCCAAAGCCCCAATGATAAGGAGAGGGGTGAGGAGTGATGGAAAATGTGATTATTTTGGTTACAATTGTCAAGGATTATAGTGGCAAGTTGGTCTTTGATCTAACAATTATGAGTAAAAAGGAGACTTAGAGAGGGGAACAAATTTCATTCGTCATTATGAGTAATGATAGATCTTTTTCAATAGAGTTTGGAATAGGGACTATTTTTTGTTGGGGAGAAGTGTCCAAATATTGGTGTACCCTAGCATCATCAAGGGATTTCTCATCTATGTACAAGGATTTGGATGTGAATTATTATTATAAGAATAAGCATTTTGTAGTAGTGTCCTTTGGATCCTTATAATACTTGCACTAACATGTGGGATGAGATGAGGGATCTAGATTATTGGGACTAGATTCATGCATTGTTTAATAGGAACTAGGATTTGGACTAGGGATAGCAATAAGGTTAGGATTATGGAAACGAATGAAGTGAGGGATATTTTCTAATTTATTTCCACAATGAGGATATGGATAAAGACTTTGTATATGGGGGTTCTCTAAAATAGTTATACTTCTTTATAAAAAAACTACAAGTAAACCAAATTTATATTTAAAATACCTATTTAGGGTTCTTGATTTATAGTTGAAATTTGAGCTAGGTAAAGAGTGTACACTCGATGCACTGTACAACCACCTACACATTAAATTGGACAAATAAATTAGACAATAAAAACACCACATGGATCTACACATTAAATTTGACAAATAACTTGACAATAACAAATAAATTAGACAATAAAACACCACATGGAACTTGGCATATATATCAATATCTACATATTTATGAGGATTGTGAACTTTTACAAGTATAAAGCCTACTTTTAAAAACACGTCAAAACCATTACCTTTTCATTGTTCTTTCGCCAGATCCATTAGCCCATACAACTTGATAATAGTTGTCCATGAGATGCATTTCCATCACCAAGACCTACATGAATCATAAAAGACAATTTTTTTATATGAGTAAATAATTAATAAGCAAATAAGCATGCATTTAGTTATGTAAAATACTCTAGAAAAAAATTAAGTTGTCGCATACCTTAATGAGATTCTCTTTTTTTTTAGAATAGGTTATTCTCTACTGAATAGGGCCAACCACATGAAGGTGGAAGCTCATATGTCCCCTCCCCCCCCTCACATCTCTCTCAATTCCCCATACCCAACAAATTATTTTCTTTGTATAGAAAACATATAGACATTAATGCATAACTAGGATAGTCATTAAAACATTTAAACATATAAACATCGATACAGATCCAAATACAAGTCATGAATTTATACATATAATTTTTCTTTGATTTATGTTTTTTTACATTCATAAAACTGATAATTGGGATTTCATAATCATCCAAGGACATTGTATTTCGTGTGCGCTGTCCTTCTATTGTTTGTGTGCACTCATGTACCATACTTCTGGTACGTCGTTGAGAAGGGTTAGCTGGCATCTGTTCAGGGTCATGGACTGGATCAACGAAAATGATCATATCAATATGTTGAAATATAATTGAGATAACTAATTCATTGTTTTGATTAACATTACACTATTGCTCTTTATCTGTCTCTGTAGCTAGGACAATTGGTGCGTTAATTTCCTGTCCACTTGGTTGCTCTCGCATTTCACCCTCATGAGCTACATGCTCTTCAATTTTGAGAAGTTGATATATAAGTATAAGTCAGGAAATAAATATCTACAATCACTAAAAATATTTCTAGTTCTGAACCATACATACCGGAATGGGTACTCTGCTCTACACTATCATTGGACATGTGGACCTTTGTATGACACAGTGTTTGTTGAATACCGCTTGATTCACTACTGCAATAGAAATGTTGCATGAAAACAAACATAAATACTTAGTTAAGGGTGATATAATAAAATATGAATAGACTTTACAAGAATGCTACTGCAGTTTCCTTATTCATTTGATTTACCTGCGTTGCTGGGGAGATAGGAGTCTAGCCCAAGATTTTTCTATATTCAATCACACTTTTAAAACCATGCTTGTAAGCAAGATTTAGTTCCTCCTCGGTGGCAGCAGTGTCGAACATATTTAACTGCAATGCATAACACCATTAACAATACCAATAACAAAAACATATATTTGTTCACTACTATTAAATAAATATTAACCATAGTTAATCATTTAAATATTACTATTCGGTCTTTTAGTTTTACGTAGCCACCCTGGCCTAGTTTATGCTGGCCGTGTTTTTCCACTTCGGCCTTTGTTTCTTTGGAGGTGTCTGGTAGCCTACATATGGAATTTTTGAAAAAAAATAGATATCGAAATTGTTACTTAAAACATGAAAAAAAAACATAAATGTTCATATTTCACTGATAATATGACATGTCTTGTACCTTTCTTGACCAGCTCATGGTTGTCGTCCTTGTTTTTTAAACAAGTTCTCCTTTGCATCCTCTATTAGTGCCTTCCACTCTTTCTCGAGAACCATGGGGGGGCGCTCATGCTTGAGGTCTATTTGCAATTTATCCCTATACTGGGCCCTGGTGTATTTTAAATTCTTGCCGACTAACTTTGTAACCACTTTCTTGTTGAAAGTGTTGCCGAACAAGTTTACCATGTGATCTATTAAATCATCTTTCTTTTTGCTATCTTGGCCATTCCACTGTGTGCGAAGGTGGGGCCAAACAACTCCAATTCCTTGTCATGTAAGTTTCTATAGAAAACATTGTTTCCTACAGAAACGTGCTATCCATTAATTTATAATAATCTCAACAAATTTCCATTTCAATTTCATGAAAAAAATGAATCAATTAATGGGACAATTACTTGCATTCTTCTGAATCTTGATCGGAACACATGCATCATCCACCAGAAAGGTGACATCTAGTGATCCAGTGCTTTTAATTCATTCTGCTCCATGTAGAATAATGTCTTGTGCACCTACACTATGTTCCTCTCCAGACTCATCATGTGGAGTCCCAGGCTCCGGCTCATCATGCTCCATCATATCATGAGGGTCAAAATCACCCCGCTCATTAATGGATTTGAGGGGAACCTCAGGAGGCTCAAAAAGCCTCACTTGCACTTTGATATGTCAATCTTTTTTTTTCATAGGACCATCACTGCTACCTATAGCAGTTGCAAGATCGACAGGTTCCCCACGCACGGGGTTTAAAAACTCCTACAAACAGAAAAATTTTCTTTATTAGATCATATACAAAATATAAAACTAAAAAGAAGATATGAAATTGTCATAGCTAATAAAAATATGTGAAGATGCCACTTACCCCAAAGTTAGTTATTATATTTTGTAGCTCTACAATTCTTTCCCTATCCTCGTGTGTCAGGGGTCTTTTTCTAATCAAACCTAGATATTCTATGTTATCCTTCTTCAAGGCCTTCGTTACAGTTGTCATTGGGTTTGTCGAATAAAATATTTCATCCTCATCAATATCCTATGTGGGAGCCTTACCACGTTGACCATGCCACAATACATTGATGAATAAAATTAATGAGATGAACTTTAAGAATTGAGAAATTTAGTTGTTGTAGTCATAAGTTGTTATTGTATTTAACATTTACCTATTGAGGCACTATGGGTGCCTTTCCACGGTCACCCTAAAAATATGTAAAGGGTGATTTTTGGACACGGTCACCCTGGATAGATGTTGAAACAATAAATCAATCAACAAATGTTATGAAATTCACCTCTAATATTAAAAAAATGAAATATTGCAGTAATATAAAAAAAAACAATAACAAAATTTCAAAAATTTAGTTGTTGTAGTCATAAGTTGTTACTGTATTTAACATTTACCTGCTGAGGCACTGTGGGTGGCTTTCCACGGTCACCCTGGACAGATGTAGCAAGTGAAACTCGGACACGGTCACCCTGGACATAAGTTGACACAATAAATCAATCAACAAAAGTTATGAAATTCACCTGTAACATTTAAAAAATGAAATATTCAAGTAATGTCAGAAAAAAAATAATGAAATTTCAAAAATTTAGTTGTTGTAGTCATAAGTTGTTATTGTATTTAACATTTACCTGCTGAGGCCCAGTGGGTTCCTTTCCATGGTCACCCTGGAGAGATGTAGCGGGTGATTTTCTACCATGGTCACCCTGGACAGATGTTGACACAATAAATCAATCAATAAAAGTTAAGAAATTCACATGTAACATTAAGAAAATGAAATATTGTAGTAATAAGAGAAAAAAAATAATGAAATTTCAGAAATTTAGTTGTTGTAGTCATAAGTTGTTACTGTATTTAACATTTACCTGCTGAGGCACAATGGGTTCCTTTCCACGGTCACCTTGGAGAGATGTAGCAGGTGATTTTCTACCACGGTCACCCTGGATAGATGTTGACACAATAAATCAATCAATAAAAGTTATGAAATTCACCTATAACATTAAGAAAATGAAATATTGCAGTAATAACAGAAAAATGATAATGAAATTCCTGAAATTTAGTTGTTGTAGTCATAAGTTTTTACTGTATTTAACATTTACCTGCTGAGGCAAAGTGGGTGCATTTCCACGGTCAACCTGGATAGATGTTGAGACAATAAATTAATCAACAAGAGTTATGAAAGTAATTGTAAAAAATGTATGTAGTAAAAATTTGAAATATTGCAGTGATAAATTGTAACAATGATTGATCAAAGGTTGAGTTGAATGGTATGTAAGATATTTACACCCATAGTCACACCCTCTCCATTTATTCGATTTAAGTTGTAATCGATCAATAACTCTTCACCTGGAACTATTGTTTTTGTTGCACATACAAATATACAATTTCCTTCATGTGCCTCAAATATGCAATTTGGTTTCTTAGTTGTTGCCACTGGTCGTGTACTATTTATAAAGCCTGCAATGTTTCCAGTAGCTTTTGGCCTTCCATCAATATACATAGTTTCCCCTTTATTTTGATTATTATCTAGTAGTTGTATATAATTTGCGGAAACTCTGAATCTCCGCATACTTTGCATATATTGGACCAACATCAGCCAGTGATTGTATTTGTATAATGGTTTGACATACTCCATCAATTCAGTTATAGTTCCATATCCGACCTTTATGCCATCCATGGAAAATAACCCCAATCCATGCAAGGACGAAGGAGCAATGTGATACATCCTCCCACCGATGAAGAAATCTATGTCCACTTCAGGTAGCTCCTTAGGTGCCCATCATTTCACTAGATGTTTATACCTCAGGGGAAACTCAATGTCACCTATGCTCTCAGCATCATAATTACACAACCCTTCGTTGGCAATAAAAAATTTCATGTGGGTACAAAATCTTTTCCTTACCTTTTCCAACCTAGTTGATCTAGAAATGGTAGCTCTAGTACAACACGTCTCACTTTCAACCTCTCTTACTATATCTTGATCATCACTCGAGGAAGATAGATCCGATAGATACCTATTTGGTGGTACCTACACTCGTTAAAACAAGAAGATAAGTTATCATGCCAATATATGTTTTTGGTACCAACACAGTTGCATATAGTTGCATTTAGTTGTATAAAGTTGAAATTGCCACACCTATCCATCATATAGTTGCATAAAGTTGAAATTGCCACACCTACTTGCATATAGTTGCAATATAGTTGCATAAGTTGCATATAGTTGCATAAGTTGCAATAAATTTGTGTAAAGTTGCATAAGTTGCAATAAGGTTGTGTAAAGTTGCATAAGTTCCATAAAGTTGCTTAAGTTGCATAAGTTTCATGTTGCATAGTTGCATATAGTTGCATATAGTTCCAAAAATCTTTATCCTCTATGTGGGATCTGTGGTGCCATTAATAGTTTTTTCATAATAAGAACGATTCTCAAGGCTTGTACGATGTCTAGGGGAAGAAAATAAGAACATTAAGCTCACAATGAAAGTTCTCAAATTCAATGGCCATGAACTAGGCCTCAAATAACCATGTATATATTATTTAAGAGATATTTGACCTTCTAGTGGGATATGGGTGCCATTAGGATTTTTTTTACACCATATATGTAATTCAAGGTTTATATCATCACCAAGGTAAGAAAATCAGCGCATTCTTCCCTAAATGAAGCTTTTTTATGCATAATGGCCATGAAAAATGCCTCTATTTGGGAAAATGTGCACCATTAGTATGTTTTGAATACAAAGAATGGGTTTCAAGACCTATACCATGGCCAAGGGAGGAAATAAATGGCCTTAGGCCCTAAATAAATCTTCTTGACCTTAATGGCCATGAACAAGGCCTCAAACCACCATACATATCCTCTCTAAGGGATATCTAAAATTTGGGTGGGATATGGTCACCATTCACAAGTTTTGGGCATAATGTATAGCAAAGAGCATAAGGTGCTTAGGCCCTATTTGAATCTTATCAGGGCTGATATTTGTGATGCAGTCCTTAAAAAAACACACAAGATCTATGTAGGGTATCTTTGGAACCATTGGTACGTTTTCATAATAAGAATACGTCTCAAGGTGTGTACCATGGCTAGGAGAGGAAACAGGTACCTTAGGTCCAAAATGAAGCTTCTTCACTTCAAGGTCTATGAACTAACCATTGAATGATCATGTAGATAATGTTTAAGGGATATTTGGCCTCAATGTGGGATTTGGACACCATTAGTATTTTTTCACATCACATATGGGAGTTTAGTCTTGTACCATCATCAAGGGAAGGAGAAAAGGGAATTAGGATTTAAATGAACCTTATGTGCTTAATGACCAAGATCAAGTCCTCCAATTAGGAATATGGGCAACATTGGTATGCTTTAAATAATAATAATGGCTATTAGGACACCATATGGGCACCATTCACAGGTTTTATGCATCATAGTTGGCTCTCAAGGCCTCTAAGAAGGAACTTAGAGCCATTAGGAGGATATAGTTGCATTCATAAGTTGCATTAGGAGGATATAGGTCACACATTCATAAGTTGCATATAGTTGCATATAGTTTCATAAGTCGCATATACTAGTTGCATAGTTGCATAAGTTGCATTGTTGCATAAAGTTGCATGTTGCATAAAGTTGTGTAAAGTTGCATAAGTTGCATTCTTGCATAAAGTTGTGTAAAGTTGCATAAAGTTGTGTAAAGTTGCGTAAGTTGCATTGTTGCATAAATTTTCATGTTGCGTAAAGTTGCATAAGTTGCATTGTTGCATAAAGTTGTGTAAAGTTGCATAAGTTCCATAAAGTTGCTTAAGTTGCATAAGTTGCATGTTGCATAGTTGCATATAGTTGCATAGTTGCATATTTGCATATAATTGCCTATTTGCATATAGTTGCATACAAAATTGTTGCAATATAGTTGCATATTTGCATATAGTTGCATATGAAATTGTTGCAATATAGTTGCATATAGTTGTATAAGTTGCAATATAGTTGCATAAGTTGCATATAGTTGCATATAGTTGCAATATAGTTGCATATAGTTGCATAAGATGCAATATAGTTGCATTTGACCACTCACCAATATTTGAGAATATAGTTGAAATATAGTTGCAATATAGTTGCAATATGAAAAATGCCTCTATTTGGGAAAATGTGCACCATTAGTATGTTTTGAATAAAAAGAATGGGTTTCAAGACCTATACCATGGCCAAGGGAGGAAATAAAGGGCCTTAGGACCTAAATAAATCTACTCATTGTACATGGGGCGTCGTGCTAGTGCTCAATAAGCTAGTGGAGATGCTCCATCTCCAATTGTACCTTATGGGTATATATAGTAATCTACAGGAGCAAGTTGGCACACATTAATGGTACATCAAGCCAAGAGAAATGATACAAAGATACAACAACATTAAACATAACATCTTTTTTTTCCATATCCAAAAGAAGGATTCAATTTTAAAGAGCATCTAAGTGGCCTGAAACACCATGGACCAAGGGAGGCACTCACCTAACAAGGTGTCCCACTAGTGTAAGGATGTTGGAAGATATTTCAAATAGGCTATCTCAACCGAGATCCATACATTTTGAGCAAGAGAACATAACCATAAAATATGTTCCAAGGTTTCTACATGGGTGCAATGTGCTTAACTTGCATTTTTTCACCTTTAGGTACTTGAGTATTTTATTTGCAGGTATGCCTCCCACAACAAGGCTCCATGTAAACATTGCTTTTTTGGCTCAAGAATGGGTTTCCATACGATTCTTAGAAAAAACAACCATGCTCTTTTCTTGGATTTCAATTGTCAGATATGATTCAAATGGCATTCAAACGATTAGAGCAAATCCACTTATACCCCATGGTTGAATTGTAGTTGTGAAATGTCATGGATGTACCCCATTTCTCATCCTAGCACCAAAAAGTATGAGTTTTAGGGATACTTAAATTTAACAAAAAGTCTTTAAGAATAATCTCATGGATTATTTATATGATAATCTTGTTAGTATTAACTAGGGATAACTTTCACTTAAGATTGTCCCACACAAGAAGCCAATTTTTGGCCAGGCCATTAAACATATCATTGGTTGTGTGGATGCCTGAATGAAACAACTTTAGGGATAAGAATTAGGAGGACTAAACCAAAGGATTACCTGCAATAATAATTAAAGTTGATCACCACAAGAAATGTTCATTAAAAGAGAGCCTAGTTTTGTGAGAGTATTCTTTCTAGGCGAAGAAAGGTTTGATCGCTTCATTGGATTTATAGATACTTTCTACCATACAAGTGCCTAGAATCTTGACCCGGGGGGTGGGTGGGTGTGGGTACCAAGTTATTTTGTTAGGAAATGTATTGCCATGCTTTTTTTCCCAATGGAATCCCTTAACTAATGTGATTCTTAAGGAGACTTTTCCAGTGACAAAGGTTTAGTGATTCACTTCTTAAAATTCCCCTCTATCGTTGCACCACCACTTCCCACAGATCTTTAGGAGAGACCTAGAAACAAAATGGGATACCCATAAACTTAAAGAAGTGGTTTGACTATATCCAAGTCTAGTGTTGGACAACAAGCCACATAGGAACTAAGCATTAGCTCTACAAGTAACATTGGGTCATGGCCCATTGAATACTAGAACATGAGGAAATGCAAAATATAGTTAAGAATTCCATGATATGATTCTAGGATTGCTAGGCTTAATCATCAACAAAATGATCATTAATTAACTGGAAAAATTCCAACTCAAGAAGAGGAATCCTACCATTCCTAGACACCATTTACAAAAGAAGAAATCATCCAAGAAGCAAGTGTATAATCAATTCCTTTGAATTTAAAGTGTTTACACATTCATTCATTATTGTCAACTTTACCATTGATTAGAAAATGAATGTGTCGACAGGGATGACTAACCTATGCTAAAATTTCATGGGCATAGAAGGTTG
Source organism: Picea mariana (assembly GCA_032191745.1). Classification (NCBI taxonomy): domain Eukaryota; kingdom Viridiplantae; phylum Streptophyta; class Pinopsida; order Pinales; family Pinaceae; genus Picea; species Picea mariana. Next base: position 59,128 of record JASDQU010101574.1, on the reverse strand, counting down.
GGAATGAAATCATGAGGAAATTTGATGGCTTAGTTATGATGGAGAGTAGGGATAAGAAGAAAAACAAAGTTGACTTCTAATCCCCTAAATCAATTATGTGATAAGAAGTGATGAAGCTAAGTGTCGAGGAATTTAATGGCTAGGGTAAACACTACTCCCATGGGGATTTTTTCTTCTCATGGAACAATCAAGGGGATTGGTCATGTATGAGTTGTAAACAATTATGGTTAGGGCTCTTCAATTTTGAAACCGATTATGAGCCTAGTGCTAAGGGTACGATTGGAGCATAAATAGGTGAGGGTATCTAGGGATTGGTTCTCATGTCTACTTTGATTAGTGGGGAGACCACAACCAAATAGAGAAAGGATATGAGTGTGTGGAAATGTGAAGAAAAAAATGGAGGGCATGTGAGAGGGGGAATTGCTAATCATTAAACGAAAGTGAAGCAATCAAATTTAGTAAGGCACCCTTATTAGTCCCTGCCCATGGCAACATGGACTATATAAATTGATTCTTCCTTCTGCACGAAAATCAAAGAAAATTTTTAACCAAAGTTTTAAAACAAAACCGATGTGTTATCCTAAGTATTAAGAAGACCCAAATCAAAGTTTTGAAAATTTTCGTTCTGGAGTGATGTTTTGTCCTAATTTTTTGTCTTATTTAGTGTATGAATTAGTTTTCTAATTTTACATTCATCTAATAGGAAAGTAACCCATAGTTCTTCAATATTATTTGGTTTTTGCAAGATCATTTGGTATTTTTCCTTAAGTTTTAACTTAGACATATTATTTGGCCTCCTATCGAGGCAGTTTTGACACATGTCATTGCAGGCTACATGTTCTGACACCTGTCATTTGTGGGTTACGTGTTCGATGGTTCCGTTCATATCCTCCTTCATATGCTCTGACTTCTACTTCCCCGTGAAAATGAGAAATGGGATGATAGTTTGACAACAAAAGGAGGTGCCTCTAGGAAATGCTCTGACCTCATGTCTTCTTTCCCCTTGCCAAGTTAAGCCTTTAGAGGACCAAACTTCTACCACATGGTATTCTCATATGTTATGTTTATCAGAGTTGTGCATTCATTATATTTTTTATTAGTTTCTTCTTTATACGAGGACAAGTCCAAGATGCCTTCATTGTTTTGTCCTTTTTCTCCTTCATCCACTCTCTTCGTTTTATCTCATTTTCCTTTGGTATATATGTTAAGATTATTTAAGTTATTTCAATTATTTTTAAACCATCTATGTGCATTTTAAAAGGATGACTTAGCATTTCATCAAGCATTTTATCAAGCATTCTATCAAGCATTTATATCAAGCATTTCATCAAACAATTAGCATGCACACTCAAGAGATAGAAGAAAGAAGTCAAACCATTTCCTCTGGCCATGTGCCCTCCTTTGGTGAAAAACCGTGTGTCCTCCTCTGGTGCAAATCTATGTGCCCTCCTCCCGTGAAAATCTGTGTGCCCTCCTCTGCAAATCCGTGAGCCCTCCTCTACAAATCCATCTTCCCTAGCCTCCTCCTACGTGCCCTCCTCCCATGCACCTCTCCCTCCTTCTCCTCCTCCCATCCTCCTCTCCCTTGCACTCTGCGTGCAAATGACCATGCCCTAGCCTCCTCCCGTGCACCTCTCCCTCCTTATCCTCCTTCTCCCGTCCTCCTCTCCCTTTCATGCTCCAAATCCATGCTCCTATGTATAGTGGTGTGCGACTGTGTATAGTGGTGAGAGTGAGCAACTCTACGCGCGAGTGTAGTGGTTGTGTGTGATTTGAATTTCGTTTTTGTTTTGTATGTTGTTTTATTTTCATTTTTTTTTTTGTTTATTATTATTATTATATATATATATATTATATATATATAATTTATAAATTATATATATATATTCCCTAAGACTAATATATATTATGGTCCTGGACATTGTGTACCCTCTAATCCCTATGAACCTTGCGATGCCTAACCCTTGAAATGATCAACATGTTTCATTAAGAAACCATGAAGACATGAACCCCCTAAGAAACTATAATCCCTAACACACTAGTCCCATATAAATGAATGAACCCCCTAATAGAATTTGATCATTGATACATTTGATCCTTGATGAAATCACCTCCTAATAATTATGACTTTGAACACAATGAATCCCTATTATATGATAACCCCCAATCCCTATTATAAGACCAATATGCTATGACCACTAATTATTATGGCCCTGGACATTGTGTACCCCTTAATCCCTGTGAACCTTGGCATGCCTAACCCTTGAAATGATCAACATGTTTCATTAAGAAACCATGAAGACATGAACCCCCTAAGAAACTATAATCCCTAACACACTAGTCCCATATAAATGCATTAACCCCCTAATAGAATTTGATCATTGATCCATTTCATCCTTGATGAAATCACCTCCTAATAATTATGACTTTGAACACAATGAATCCCTATTATATGATAACCCCAAATCAATATCAACTTGAACTTGGTATACCCTCTGATCCCTATGACTCCTGAAACAATCACCCCTAGTGAACATAGTGTGACCTCAAACACACTAAAATATGAATACATTATGGTTCTGAACATAGTAACATCATAATATATTGACCCTTCTAATACACTATGACTCTTAACCCCTATAACCAGCCTTGATCTCTTAATTCACCCTTTTTATTTATTTCAAATTATTATTATGATGCATTTAGAAAAGTATGAGGTTAATTAATATGTCATTTATGGTGAACAATATATTTGGCATTAAAGTATCATGTCATGGTATAAAATATCGATCACTATAACCCTCTTTGGACATAGTATACCCCCCAATCTCCATGAACCATGAGGAGAGGAGGACAGGAGATTAAGCAATCACCCAATCACCCCCTCACACATTATAACCCAAAAAATCATGTTCACCCCTAAGGCACTATGTCCACTAACCATTAAGCAACCAATATGTTATGGCCACTAATTATTATGGTCTTGGACATTGTTATAACCCTAATTTGCACCAGACATGCTTACCTGACATCAGACCATCTCATATGCCTTCTTTGTCAAGGCAGTACTGAACACCTCTTCTTAAAAACACATTTTTTAAAGGCCCACAGACCCTGCTCCACTACAACCCACGTGTACACTCTAGCTGACTCTCTACAGCCCACGTGTACCTACAAAAGCACGAAAAAAGGAAAGTTGCTAACGGAACCCACAACTTTGGGTAAGTTAACTAAATCTTTTGGCCATGCATGGCTTATCATTCGACCATATACCTAGCTCCTTATAGCATATAAAAGAAGGGGTAAGGGTCCCATTTGAAAGGAGGAAAAACATAGTAAAAAAACTCTACCCGAATTCGTATTCCCCTTTGCCCAAGATTCTGCAACCATTTTGTGATTTCAACGAAGAAGATAAGCAAGTGTGTTAGCAGTTGGTGCACAGTAAAAGAGGATCCCATGACCAGATTCGTGGAGCAGTGACTAGATTTATCATTGTAAGTTTATTTAGTGAAGTTAATAATAAAGAAGTACTTTTCCCATCCCACCATATGAGGTTTTCATTGTTTATTGCGTACATGTTGATTAAATCTCTAACCCATTAATCCGTAGATCAAATGCATGTGGAGTTCTTTGTTTGTCTTTTGTGAATGCAGGTCATCCTTGGGAGGATATTTGTAGTCAAAGAGTGAGAAAGCATAAAGGGGGATCGATACCAAACGTTGGAAATAAGGTATGTTCACTTGATCTTCTTAACTGTGTATTTTCTTAAGAATAATGGGGATTAGGTCTAGGATGATGGTAAAAAGTAGGAATCTTTAGGTATTTTATGCATGCATGATAAAACCCTAATTTCTAGTCCGTAGGGGGATTTCCCACTCACAACAAAATTAGCGATCGTACTGGGGACCTCTTAGGTTTTCTGGGGGGTACTTTTTTGGTAGTTTTAAATTGGTTTCACCACCTTTTTTTTGAGTTTCTGCAAGAGTCTGAGCTAGTAGCGATTCTGGTCTTCCATACCAGTACTCCCTTTTTTTTTATTTGGTTGCATTATCTTTTCAGGAAGTCACATAGGTACACACGGCCTGTATAAGGCCTGCATGAGTGTACACGCGCCCAACCTTCAAAGAGCCCGCATGGAGACGCTAGCTGATGAAGTAACCGTAGCGTGGCTAGGTTCATAATTTTTTTATTAAAGAGGCAGTCATCCTCTTCCCTGTTAGAAGTGATCCTTCTCAGGGTTTTTTTGAAACTCATTCCAGTCTCTGTTTTTGCAGTTTGTAGCTTAGGTACCATCTCAGATTGGTTTTTTTCTATGAAATTTTCCTTGAATTTTTTTTCTTTTCTGTCAAAGTATGTTTCTGAGTATTCAAGGGACTCTGGTTCTCAATACCAATAGTCTCTGTCAGTGTTTGATTGCTTGTTTTTTTTCATTTTTTGAAGAATTGCAGAGGTACATGCGGCCTGTATAAGGCATGCATGCGTGTACATGCGCTCTGACCTTACACAACTCGCGTGCACACGCTGGCTGTTGAACTGTCAACAATGTGCCTGTTGAGAAAATTTTTGTTTAAGGAGAGGCAATCATCCTCTTCCTTATCAAGAGTTATACCTCTCAGGGATTTCCTTGATTTAATCTTGGTCTCTGTCATAACAGTTTTAGCCTAGGTTGGATTCCAACATAGCTTGCTTTTTCATTGAAATATTTCTTGTGTTTCCTAGATTTTTTAACTTATTTTTAGCTTGAAATTTTAAGCATAATGAGTTGGGTGCATTCATCAGTTTCTTTTAGAATCTTTTGTTATTTCTTCTTTGATTGGAAGAAAATATAAAAAACTTAGCTTGTTAGGCCTCTTTCTTTATTGCCATTTGCTTTGCATTGTTATTTGAAAAAGAAAAAGAAATTAGCATAGTGTTGGGTTTTCTTCTCATCTTAACATCATTTCAAAATAAAATAAGAAAGATAATCCTTCTTTGCTAGTGTTTCTTACAAGTTTAATTTTTCGCAAGAATCTTAACAACATCAGTTGCACTACCATACCCTTTTTTGAGTAAATCAAGCCAGTAAAAGGAACACTAATTAAAATTTACTAGACTTTATGGTTGTAGGGTCCATCAACTAGATTAGGCTAGAGCCTTGATTTAGGTTGGAGAGGAAACTCTTCAAGGCTATAAAACAATCATACGAGTCTGTGATAAGGAGTGTAGAATTCCAGTAATGTGGAAATTATTCGGGGACCCCCTCTAGCACAGGGGCTAAACACGAGGTCACATGCAGAAAGGTAGCAGAGATAACCCCTCCAAAGCTAGACCAAGCGTAGTGGGGAATGCATATAGAGGACTTGTCTTGGGATTCCTTTGATCACATTTTCTACGGAGCTTCATGGGTCTCGAATCCATTCGAGGTGCTCAGTTTTCTTCTGAAACAATTTATTTCGATACCCTTGATACGTTTCGGGCTTGATACGCTGCTCATTGCGGTCCACCCAACTGTCGACTGTACCTGCTTGGTGATTGTTCACGAGCTAGCAACCTAGTTGCCTTTATTTTAGGGACTTGCACAGGTGACTGCGGGGGTATACCGCAGTACCTAGGGCATACATCAGGTCATTCTTTGCAGAGTATACCTAGAGGGTGCTTTCGTGTTCGAGTTTCACTTGCACCGATAAGTTGCTCTAGTGATGGTTGGTGTAACTGTTCTTCCAACTAGTTAGTCATTTGCTTGATTTGCGTTTAGGAGTTTTTCTAGTGTGTCGTCTATGTTCCCTAGTTTTCCATAGTGAGTTAGTTATTCATGGCTTTGGGTCTTTGACCTAGGGTGGTATATCGCCCACTCTACCGATCGTGAGGACTTTTTCAGTTTTCCACTTAGAAACGTGGAGTTCCCTCTTTATAGGCATTGTTTTGATAACACTGATTTTCCAGAGTCAGTGTGTGAGAATTTTATAGACTTGAATGATCTCGCAAAGGGAGAACCTGTGCATAATATCTTCATGGCTAAATTTCCCGGTGATACCAACCAAGGAGCCCCTTCACAAGGGGATTCTTGTGCTTTTCCCTTCTTTAGAAACGTTGGTGTCTCTTTGATGGCCACTTTGTACATTCCTAGGTTGAATGTGGGACTATCGGTTTGGTTGGGTACCATTCCAAATGTCCTGAATGCTCTTGATGCTTCTTAGTTAAGCACCTTAAGTCATGGGCACCCTGTTGATGTTTCTTCGTCAGCAAAGTCTTCTCCTCCTCCTTCTCCCACCTCTAGTGAAAGTACAGTTACTAGTAACCGAAAGTCTAAACAAAATAGAAAGAGGAAGAATAGGAAGAAGAAATCACCAACCTTTGCGAGTCATGTTGGAGATAGGTCTACAACCTCTGCGAGTCATATTGGAGATAGGTCTACAACCTCTGCAAGTCACGTTGAAGACCAACACCCACCCTATGCAAGTCATGCTGGGGGAAAAAGTCCAATCACTGATAGTCATACTGGAAATAGGTCTGTAGCCTCTACAAGTCATGTTATCGACCCATCACCAACCTTTATAAGTCATGTTGGAGATGTGAAACCATCCACTGCTAGTCATGCTGGGGGCATTGATTCTGTTGAGAAACCTAGGCGGATAGGATGTAAACCTAAGTTACCTCGTAAGATTTGCAAGGGACATCACCTTACTCATTTGTGCCCTGGAATTCCAGAGGTACAAAGATTGTGGTCCCTGTCTGCAAGCTCTTTTGATTCTGAGTCTTCTGAGGTTTCCTCACAGTCTATTCAACCATTGGTTGAGAAAATGGTCATGCCGATGCAGTCATCGGCTGATACCACTCCTCTTTTGGGGGGTGAGGTGCCTTTAGACCTTGTAGTCTCTCAGCCTATTCAGCCATTGGTTGATAAAATGGTCATGCCGATGCAGTCATCGACTGATCCCACTCCTCTTTTGAGGGGTGAGGTTCCTTTAGACCATGTAGTCTCGTAGCCTATGTAGTCACTAGTTGAGAAAGTGGTCATGATGTCGATATCTTCGGCTAATACCACTCTTCTCTTGGATAGTGTCGAGTCTACCAAAGTGGTCACGCCATTGCAATCTTCGACTGATCCCACTCTTCTCTTGGAGAGTGTCGATTCTACCAAAGTGGTCATGTCGTTGCAATCTTCGGCTGATCCCACTCTTCTCTTGAAGAGTGTTGAGTCTACCAAAGTGGTCACACCGATGCCATCTTTAGCTGATCCCACTCCTCTCTTGGGCAGTGAAGTGTCTACTTACTATGTTTTCAACATTTCCAGTTCCATACTTTCAGAACAAGGGGGCATTCCGCTTGCTCTGAGAACACCCCGTCCAAGCCCTAGGATGGTTTCCTTTGATTGGAATGATCTTGTTGAGCCTCGTCTTCCTTCTTTTGCACCTTTTCAAATAAGGGTTGAATTTAATTCAACAAAAAAATTTCGATGTATTGTGGATGAAGGAGCCTTTGCAAGTATTTTATCCTCCTCAGTTTGGAAAGTCTTGGGATCTCCCGAGATTTTGTCTTCTTCTCATGAACTGTTGGATTTTGACAGATGTCCTAGTGAATATTTGGGGGTTCTTCCTCAGTTACCTATATCCTTAGGTGGGAAGACTATCCTTGTTGATGTTATAGTGGTGCAAGGCCCGTTAGATTTCAATATGCTTCTCGGGAATGATTATGTATATGCTATGAATGTTGTGGTATCTATGCTCTTCCGGGTGATGCATTTCCCTCACAATGGAAGAATTGTCACTATTGACCAGCTGGCATTTGATAATCACCATTCTAATTCAAATTTAGTTCAGGCTGCCCCTTTATATGTTCCTAGTGTTTGTGTAGACTCCACCTCACCACGGGTTAATTATGTGGCGTCTTATACTCGATGTTCAATTTCTTCTGAGTAGGTACCTGTGCAATCATGTTTTCCTTCTCGAGATTTGGAATTAGCAATTGATCCATTGGTTTATCCAATGGGGGTATGGGATCCCTTGATTCCCCCTCTTGGTCCAAGTGGGATTGAGTATCCTTTTGAGTCTGATCTCATTGTTTGTAGATCCTCAAGCCCTCGTGCTCATGATTCTTTGATGATAGACTCTGCCAATCCTAGCTAGAACCTCCATCGTCATATGGAGTATGGTCAATTTACTTCACCCTTTGGGATTGTCGACCCTCGTTTGCGTGATTTCTCGTATTTTGAATTTCCTTCAGATGAGGCTATCCTTGAAGCCATGACTACGGTTTCTATACCGTGGGAGGACTTACACCATGGTTTGTGTTTTCTTCCCTTTTGGGATACTTTCCAATTTGACTATTGAAGAGACTCTTGGTCTAAGCCTAGCAGCGGGCTCTACCTAAAATAGTTTCATACATGAGTCGTAGCCCCCACGGGTCTTCTTTTAAGCCCTTTTCAAACCCTCTAAAAATGAAAATATTATCGAGCGATCTTGTTGACCTTCATGCTCGCTAAACTGAAATTTGAAGTCATGTCTATCTGACGGTAGTTTACCCTTTTTCAATCTGTATGGTCAAATGTAAGAACAAAGGTATACTCTAGGAGCCTCGGTTCTCTAGAAGAGTATCCTCAGGTATGATTTTAACCATTTTTCGGGCTGGAGGGACTAAATTTATGAAAAAGGAACCCCCACAGAGTCCATAGTTAATCTCTTTTCAGACTCCCTAAAATTGAAAAGATCGCCAAGTGACCTTATTCTTTCACACTCGTTAAAATGGTCCAGAAGAACATTTCTGACGGAGTCCATAGTTAATCTTTTTTCAGACTCCTTAAAAATGAAAAAATTGCCGAGTGATCTTTATTTTATCACACTCGTTAAAATGGTTTTGAATAGACATTTGGTTAGTGCTAGTTTACCCCTTTTTCGAGCCGATTAGACTATCTTCGAAAAAGGTACCCCAACGAAATATCCTTTTACATTTTTTCAGACTCTCTAAATATTAAAAATCGTTGAGCTTATCTTCTCTAGTCTCGTTAAAATTACATCGAAGGACGTTACCATTGTGTGTTTTATTAATCGCATTTACATACTTGTGTATTTGGCCTAATGTCATCTCCATGTTGCTCTCAACTGAACCATTTGAAGCATGCCTTATACGTAAGCCCTGTAGCACTTTGCCTTTGCGTCTTGACACCTTTGGCCTCGGGAGGAATTTTTCTGAATGTCCTTTCTCTGAACATCAGTCTTTTCCTTGTGCCTAGAACTAGTATGTTTGCGACACTCGTTGCTTCTTTATAGTGTAGCATTCTTTTATTCTTTTTCAAGCTTTCCAAAATTATTGAAAAAGACAAAAAAAAATCAAATATACCCCAAAAAGAGGAAGGGAAAAGTTTTTCTTTTTATTGGTAGTAGAATGAGTCTCCCTTTGAGAAAGCACATCCTCCCGTTTGTTCGTCAATTTCTAGGATTTAATATGAACTTAGGAAGATGTTCTTGCTACATAGAGATGTGTCCTCCTCCATTTGGTTATTCTTCCAAACATATGGAGAGTTTGTGCTATCTCCAGCATCATGAACTTATGTCAATGCCATGCTACCTGAGTCTCATCATTTGTCGTGCTATTGTCCAAGGGAACCTTTTACCAAGCCATGAATCGACCCCTCTGTAGTTTGTCTCTTTCCCTCATGCTTGACCATCCCGAAAGTCCAATCAAGTCTTTGTTCGAAATCAATGAAACCTTCAGTTTGATCATCAATATTCTCTAGTCAATGAACAACGAGCCGTCAAAGACCTCTGGGTAGTGAAGTCGTACACTCATATTACACTCCTACCCGTGTTTTGAAGATTTTGAAGTTGTTTCTCGAGCTCTAAAGACCTCATCTCCAGCCATTAGGCCTTATCATCTTCTAGAAGATGGATACTATACATGTATATCTTTTTTATTTTGAGATGTATATCCGCTGTGTATTGCTTGCGGATACACTTTATATAGTTATATGACATGGATCTATAGTTTATTTTATTGGTATCCATGATTTTATTTCATCCTAATCATGGGTATGCCTGCCTCGGTGAGACAATTTTTATTTTGCAGATGGCACCTCCTGAATTCTGGTCCCTGGGCTCACTGGTTTGGTACGTTGATAAATATTGATAATGTATTTCGGCCATCAGATGCTCTTATAACCTCACACATTAGGGGGCATCTGTTATAACCCTAATTTGCACCAGACATGCTTACCTGACATCAGGCCATCTCATATGCCTTCTTTTCCAAGCTAGTACTGAACACCTCTTCTTAAAAACACCTTTTCTAAAGGCCCACGTGACCTGCTCCACTACAACCTGCATGTACACTCTAGCTGACTCACTACAACCCGCGTGTACCTACAAAAGCATGAAAAAAGGAAAGTTGCTGACGGAACCCATAGCTTTGGGTAAGTTAACTAAACCTTTCGGCCATGCATGGCCAGTCATTCGACCAAATACCTAGCTCCTTCTAGACTATAAAAGAAGGGGTAAGGGTCCCATTTGAAAGGAGGAAAAACATAATAAATAAACTCTACCCGAATTCCTATTCCCCTTTGCCCAAGATTCTGCAACCATTTTGTCATTTCAACGAAGAAGAGAAGCAAATGTGTTAGCAGTTGGTGCACAGTAAAAGAGGAGCCCAGGACCATATTCATGGAGCAGTGGCTGACTTCATCATTGTAAGTTGCTTTATTGAAGCTAATAATAAAGAAGTACTTTTCCCGTCCCACCATATGAGGTTTTCATTGTTTATTGCGTACATGTTGATTAAATCTCTAACCCATTAATCTGTAGATCAAATGCATGTGGATTTCTTTGTTTGTCTTTTGTGAATGTAGGTCGGCCTTGGGAGGAGATTTGCAGTCAAAGAGAGACCACACATGAAGAGGGATCGATACCAAACATAAAAAATAAGGTATGTTCACTTGATCTTCTTAACTGTGTATTTGCTTAAGAATAATGGGGATTAGGTCTGGGATGATGGTAAAAAGTAGGAATCTTTAGGTCTTTTCTGCATGCATGATAAAACCCTGAGTGTTAGTATGTAGGGGGATTTCCCACTTCCCACTCACAACAGACATTGTGTACCCCCTAATCCCTATGAACCTTGGCATGGCTAACCCTTGAAATGATTAGCATGTTTCATTAAGAAACCATGAAGACATGAATCCCCTAAGAAACTATAATCCCTAACACACTAGTCCCATATAAATGCATTAACCCCCTAATAGAATTTGATCATTGATCCATTTCATCCTTGATGAAATCACCTCCTAATAATTATGACTTTGAACACAATGAATCCCTATTATATGATAATCCCCAATCAATATCAACTTGAACATGGTATACCCTCTGATCCCTATGACTCCTGAAACAATCACCCCCAACAAACATAGTGTGACCTCAAACACACTAAAATATGAATACATTATGGTTCTAAACATAGTAACATCATAATATATTGACCCTTCTAATACACTATGACTATTAACCCCTATAACTGACCTTGATCTCTTAATTCACCCTTTTTATTTATTTCAAATTATTATTATGATGCATTTAGAAAATTATGAGGTTAATTAATATGTCATTTATGGTCAACAATATCTTTAGCATTAATGTATCATGTCATGGTATAAAATATCGATCACTATAGCCCTCCTTGGACATAATATACCCCCCAATCTCCATGAACCTTGAATTAAATGGTCTCCCCTAACACAATCACCCCCTCACACATTATGACCCAAAAAATCATGTTAACCCCTAAGGCACTATGGCCACTAACCATTAAGCCACCAATATTCTATGACCACTAATTATTATGGTCCTGGACATTGTGTACCCCCTAATCCCTATGAACCTTGGCATGCCTAACCCTTGAAATGATCAACATGTTTCGTTAAGAAACCATGAAGACATGAACCCCCTAAGAAACTAGAATCCCAAACACACTAGTCCCATATAAATTCATTAACCTCCTAATAGAATTTGATCATTAATCCATTTTATCTTTGATGAAATCACCTCCTAATAATTATGACTTTGAACACAATGAATCCCTATTATATGATAACCCCCAATCAATATCAACTTGAGCATGGTATACCCTTTGATCCCTCTAACTCTTGAAACAATCAACCCTAGTGAATTAATTCATTAATATTGTTTAATTGTATAATTCTTCATGTGGGTCATATTTGAGTCTCGAAATCCTCCCATAGTTTCAAGGCATGCATCTGTTGATACTGAGAGGGGGGTGAATCAGTATCAAGTAAAATTTAAAAACCTTTTCCAACTTATACTTAAACCATTCAATTATATCCAATGATAAATGAACAATAGTATAAGAGTTACACCAATACACCACAATACACCCTGCACAATATATGAGAAATAATCAATAGTTTTTGTTCAAGGGAAGTAATGACTTCCAAAGGTAGCTACAGCTTACAAATGTAAAGGGAGAGATAAACCTCCAAGATGAAGATATAATCCTCCAATATAAAGAGAGATCTGAACTCTCTATCCTTGCCCCTTCCTTCCACCCAAGAATATATGAGAGATAATAAAACTTTATTCAATTCTGGTCTGTTCAGAAGACCTGACTTGTACAGCATGCCCCGCGCTCAATATTTAACATCTGATTCTGAATCTCGCACNCACAAACCCTATATTCCACAGAGTATATCTCCATAATTATAGCGAATCAAGAGCTGAAATTTTTACCAGAGGTACCTTCATATGGCTTCTCACTACCATAGCGATTTCACCATCTGAATCGTTCTAGAAAAAAAGTTATGGCAAAAATGGTAAGATGACCTGAAAATAACATACATTAGAACACATCACCAAAAGACTTCATCCTCCCTTGAAATCCGGCCTTCTTTTGCTTCTTCTTCTCTCTGAAATTCGACTTGTATCAAATGAATGTATAATGATGTTTATTTATACCGTTTATGTCACTTCCTTTTACCATTAGGGCCGACCTGACACTTTCTTATTTTGTAATTCTTTTCTTTAATTGTCTTCAGGGCCTACATGTACAATTCACTTTGTCATCTTCAAAAATTCATTTCTCCTCAACCATGAGGATCCACGTGA